>PVJN01051844.1:0-14296 GCA_004026805.1 Lasiurus borealis
AATAATATTCAACTCTGATCATAACATGTTTGCTACTCTCTTGAAACTAATCATAATTCTAAAACAAAATAAAAACATGAGGAGATTAATAAAAACCATTTTATCAGACAAGGCTCATTCTTCTTCAGTGCTACATTTATCACACAAGGGAAAATTACTTTATTACATGGGTAGCAACACATTTATGACAGGCACTTGAAAAATAAGCCTGATGCTCATTTTGAAATTTCATTTCTTAACAGTCATATGCCATTCAGTCGTCAAAAATCCTTTAAAATAAAACTACCACATGCTTTTAAGAGCTTTCTTCTTAAATAAAAGGACTTGACAGGTTCATATATTACAGTTTACACTGTTGATATATGGTTTATGTTAAATTGTAAATGAAATTCAATACTATGGCCATCCCAGATCAAAATAATTAGGCAAAAGAAGAGGGTTCTTAATTATTTGGTAATTTTATATAGTCAAGCAGATAATGCCAAGGAAGCAGGAGTGGAAATGTCACTTCCGCACTTACAAGATCAATAAGCAAATCACTGGCCTTGTCACCCCTATATCACTGGCTTATCCCACCAACCAGTTCAGCATTCCAGGGCTCTGCAAATTATCTGCCCCACCCCCATTCTACCCCTGAACAAGTATTTCTGGGAAGGCCTGAATGTCCATTCTCCCTTTTCATGATGTAAAGTTGTAACCTGGAAGCAGTTGCCCAGCCAGGGGAATGCAGTTTACTACTCCTTTTGCAGTTAGGTAGAGACACATCACTCATTCTCACTGTGCAATGGGCCAGGAGTAACATGTGTCACTCTGGAGCCAGGCCGTTAAGACGCAGGCAGCTCTCTTCCCTGCTCTCTTTTCCCCTCCTGCCAGCTCACACGTCCACAGGGAGCGTGAATCTCTACATGGAAGTCTCCTGAGCTCCTGGGTGGAGAACCATCACTGACCACTAGACTGTTATGGAGGCCAAACAGAAATTCCCATTGTACTGAGTCATTAGACACTTTGGGTGTAGATGTTGGAGCAGGTTATCCTCTCTCAGAAACCAGAGGATGAGTCATATGTGCTCATAAACAAGCCAAATCAGCTATCAGTGAGCTCCTGTGTACCACAGCTCTATTTTCTCCTTCTGCTCTATTCCTAGTGTCAACCAGGAACCACCACTAACTCTGTCGGGCTTCACCACTGACAACGTCTGCCACTGGTGCTGGGATCACCAGACACTGCAGCACAGCTGCTTGGTTCAGCTGCCTCCACTGCCATCCTCTGTATACTCTGCGTACTGCATATGCTCCGAGCTGTCACTCCGGCCCTGCCCGGCCCCTGCTGCAGCTGGAGCCCTCAAATTACCCCCTCCTCCAAGCTTTGTGGTAAAGGGAGAGTGCCACTCTCCATTTTGATGTTAAACTCATTTGGCTTCAAGCAACTCACAGAAAGAAAAAGCCCAGTGAATGGTGGCTTTAAGCAAAAGAAACATTTACCTAATTCACACAAGCAGCCTGGAAGTAGAAAGTTCCAGGTTTGGTGCAGCAGATCCACAACACCATCAAACATCTAATTCTTTCTATGTGTCTTTGCCTTTCTCATCTGCCAGCTTCTTTTTTATTATTAGTATTGATTTTAGAGAAGAAGAGAAAGAGAGAAAGAGATAGAAATATCAAAATCAGTGGTGGGACAGAACCATTGATAGGCTGTCTCCTGCATGTCCCCTACTGGGAGTGCAACCCAGGCATGTGCCCTTGACAGGAATCGAACGCGGGACCCTTCAGTCTGCAGGCCGACACTCTTCTGAGCCAAACTGGCGAGGGACAGCTTCTTATCCTTAGGCATATCACCTGTAGATCACAAAACAATTGCCACAGATCCAAGAAGCCCCTCTTCAGAAAGCATCAGTTGAGCAAAAAGCTAGGAGAGATTTTCCCAGAGGTCCACCTGCAGATTTCTCCATACACAGCATTGAGCAGAACTCCTTGCATACATGGTCATCCTGCCTCCTGAGCACACTGCAGAAGGGGAATGAGATTGGCTATTGGGGGTGAAGAGGCAGTGAACAGTAGCTGCCTTCCACTCATAGACAGTGTACTCAAAGGCTCCTCTTTCTTCTATGACCCAGCCATGAGTCCAGGGGGAACTGGCCAGGTACAGTGCCAAATGGCAGACATCTGCCCTCTATACCAACACATATGCCTGCGCACACACTTGCTGTGACTCTGGTTTTGATCATGGGTGACCCTATATCAAGTCTCTCTCCTGCTCTCTCATATATGAGAGCTCATCTAATCATCATCGAATGGCTTCCTTGCAGGGGAGCCCCACCAGTTTGAGAGATGAGCTCACCACACGTGTTTGGTACTATATGTCCCATTCAGTCATTGCTTGGGCTCAAGCCACAAACTGCCACCCCAATCCTATCACTTTCCTTTGCATTGATAAAGCTGGCCTGACCAGACGGCAAATGGATACGCACGCCATTTTTTATGCATACACAACACTGGCTAGAATGTATTAGAAAAAGCTTTTATTCTAGAACTATATATTTCAAGAAGAAAATATTGCTGGTGTTCAAGTCACATTAACTATAAGCACTAATAAGGACAACAGATAGTTTATTCAATATTAACTGCATTTAATTGTGTGAAAAAGCAAAGGTTGCCACAGGGAGCACACTGCTTGTCAGGAATGGGATGTGCTAATAATTCGGGGAGAAAAATTCTAATTCATCTACAACTTCAAAGGGTAACGTTTCCTAGGGGAAATTAAATTAATCATAGGGAAGGAAAATGTAACAGTTAAATGCGTTTTTTAGGCTCTTAATGTTTGCCTTCTTCCTTGTTAAGTGAATTCCCAAAATGATGGGCTCCGGCTGGTGAAAAACTCCAGAACTGTCTGAGATGAGACTTTCTGATCGTCTATACCCCCTGCTCAGGGCCCTTCACAGACCTCTGTGATCACACAGGCTGTGCAGCTGACACTAGGCTTCTGAAAGAGCGAATTTATTAAAACACATTCTCTATCAAGACAGTAACAGGTAAGATGTCTTTAGGGCTTCTGTTTAGGTCGGTGATTTCTAATCTACATAAATTGCCCTGGAACTGACTGTAAACTAGTTAAATGGTTGGCTGGTGACAAAAAGATGAGGAAAATAATGAATGCATATCAAGCAGCACAAAAGATTTGGAGGGATTTGTATCTGCTCTGTAATTATGTTGGCGCATGGGAAATTAAAATTCTTGTCTGGCCTCCTCATTCCCTTCCTCCCGCCCCCGCCCCTCCAGGCTTCCTCATCTTGTCCTCAATAAAAGAGCTTTTGGAGCAAATGGAAATGGTAGTTTAAGGTCTAAGAAAGCAAAGAGAAAGGAAGATGAGAGAAGGAAATGAAAAGACGGCCCCTTGAGGCTTCTCCATATTCCCCAGTGAGGCAAAGGGCTCTCACATAACCAGGAAAGGCTATTTTCACCAAAACGTCTGGTTGGTTCAAGGAAAAAAATAATTCCAATGAATCTTTTACCTCATCCTTCTATCAGCACAGCTTGCACATTGGAGTGGTTATCTGTTTGTTATTCCTCTAGACCAGTGGTTCTCAACCTTCCTAATGCCTCGTCCCTTTAATGCAGTTCCTCGTGGTTGGGGGTCACCATGAGGAACTGCATTAAAGGGACGTGGCATTAGGAAGGTTGAGAACCACTGCTCTAGACCAAGGGTGGACAACTACAGCAGTACCAGATCCAGCCCACCACCTGTTTTTGTGCCACCCTTAAAATAGTTTTCACATTTTTTAATGGTTACATAAATACTTTTGATTTTGCCTCTTGGCCTACTAAGTCTAAAATATTAATTCTCTGGCCCTTAAAAAGTTTTTCAATCCTTGCTCTAGATGAGACCTCGAGGGAGCAGTACTGCTCATTACATTTTGTCTCTTGGATCCAGAAAGTTCTAAGAGAGCATCTCAATCGGGGGAAGACATTTTTCTCATTTACAAATGAAGAAGCTAAGGGGTAGTATTGCTAATTGACTGGCCCAGGTCCAACAGCTTTTTAGTGGCAGAGCTAAAACTAGAAAGCCCACTGCAATACCACCTGGATCTGGTTATACCAATATCACCTTTCGAAGTTTCTCTTTGATTCAAACTCACCAACCTCCATGCTTCAGTAAGTACAAAGACAGTTATTCAGAGCCTACCTCAGTAAAAAGAAACAAATGCATTTAGTAGGAAACTCCAAAAAAATTAATCTTATTCCTAAATTGAAGTACAGTTTGAAAGTCAATCCCTGGGTAAGTGACAAATCTGACATTGTCCTAAATAATTAATCTCTGACGATACTGGCCTGATGCAGAGACACTGAAAAATACATTTACTGTGAGGTTCAAACATGATTTGTAATGTACTGAGTGGTAAACTGATAGAGAGAAACACATTGACAAAATAAAAATAAATTTATTTTATTATATATACTCAGAATTATATCAGAGAGAAAATAATTTGCTTGGTTCACTTTGTATCCATGTTGGATGTCTCTAGTGATGAGAGTTTCTGACTCTTTCCTGGGGAGGCTACTCCCTAAACTAATACTTTTCATTGTCATTTGTGTTTTCCAAGGCAATATTTCAAGTCTAATGGGTTTATTCACCACTCAACACACATGCTGAATCGAAACCTGTCTAATAATACTCAAACTGTATTATAATTTTTGCTCTGTTTTCAAAACTTGAGTATATAAAATCTTGATGTGTATATTTTTAAAAATACTGCAGCTTTCTTTATGATTTAGGAGGACAGAGTCAATGAATTGGGTATGACTGAGTACTTTGGCCTGCCATCTGAGCAGCTATAATTACCCTAATGCTATGCATAGGTGACTTGTGGCTTTATGTCATCTAGATAGTGTTAGAGAAAAACCTCCCCCCCTCTCTCCTGAGTGCTCTTTTGAAAGTCTTGCTGCTCTAGTTAGTTCAGTGCTATTTATTTTTTACTTGTGTTCATTATTTTAGTCCTCAGGAGTATTGTTCAATGTTTAGCAATAATAAATTTTATTTCCCATGTGTCAGTCTCGTTACAAATCCCTCTAAATCTTTTCTGCGGCCTCATTATTTTCTTCATCCTTTTGTCACCAGCCAACCATTTAACTAGTTTAAAGTCCGTTCCAAAGTAATTTATGTAGATTAGGAATCAAGAATAGTCCAGAGTCCTGCAGGCATCTCACCTGGCCCTCTCTGCAGTGAATTGGGTTCTTTATCAAATCAACCCTTCATGCACCCCACTTAAGAGCTGCGGTACTGGCTTGCTTTAACCTCCAGCTTCAGAATACATACTCTCTAATCATAGCTAATCAACCAGCCATTATTTATTTCCACCCATGTAATGCTCTCATAAGGAGTTGCTCTGGGTTAAAAAATAAATAAGTAAAAGCAAAATAAATTACATCAGATGGGGGAAAGGGCAATATTAAACAAGTGATTTTTCAAAATTGATTTAAACTTGGCTAAGGAGTTCAAAAAGTCTCATTATTTTAAAAGTGAGTGTCATATATAAAGGGAGAGGGAACAAAATGATCCTCAACTAAAAGTCTCAGAGTTCATTTATAAAAGGATGGACAGTAAAGATAAACTACAGTAAAATACATTTTTACTCTTTAAGTTGTATTGGAAATTTTATAAATTTCACTCCCATACAACAAATATCCTTTGTCCATTTAGGCTAAATGAAGAAGGGGCAAGGTCATTTTCACTAAGGTTACACCAACCAACAAATATTTATTGAGTGCCACTGTTTACTCTGTCTTGTGCTGAGACCTATAAAAAATGTCATAATTGGTCCCAAAGAAGTGATGACTGTAGATCCCTCAATACAAAATGTCAAGATAAAAGAAAAGGCCAAATACAGAAGCCTGGAAATCATGGAGGGAAAGAGAGGCATATCTATTCTCCCCTTTTTCTCTGTCCTTTTCTCTATTTCTCCTCGCACCCCCATCATCAGGTTAGCAAATCTTAATTAAACTTGATCCATCGGAATATGGGTGCCATTAATGATTTTAGAATGGATAAAATGAGGTAGTAGAAACCAGAGCAACCAACTTTTTTTTTTTTTTACAAACAAGGCTTCAGAGAGACTATTTGCAAAGCTCTGGCTGAATTTTCTAAGGCTCTGATGAAGTAATTCACACATACACACACACACTCCTGCCTTCAGCTGAGATTATAACTAAATCACATTCAGCAAGTTCAGGCTTTATTTTACCTTTATTTTTAATTACATTATTAAGAAAACAAACTCTGAAAAGAACAAAATTTATAAGTTATGTCTCTTTAGGAGTTTGTTTATGGGTGATTGCATCAAAACAAAAGATATATGGCTTCCCAACCCAAATAAGCTAGACAAAACCTTCAAGTGCAAACAAAAATTCACCAAAACCTTCAAGTGCAAATAAAAATTCAACAAAATAGAAGTAATGGTGTGCAGAAGATAAAATCTACAAACATACTGAATATTCTTACTGAAGCAATTAGGATATTTTAGAATTTTATTGCATTTGACCATTTAATCATTAGTTAACCTGCAATTTTTTAAAATCTATTATTATTTGGCCATGTCTTCCATTTACAAAAAATAGTTATGGATCATGATATCCATTGTGGATTAATAATTAATCTGTTCCTACTGGGGTTGATTTTCCATACATCTTTTCATACTGTTAACTTCTTTCAAAGTTATTTTTTTAATTTAATAAATCTTCATTATTCAGATTATTACATTTGTTCCTCTTTTTCCCCCCATAGCTCCCTCCACCACGTTCTCACTCTTTCCTCTACCCTTACCTCCCCATCATTGTCCTCATCCATAGGTGTATGATTTTCCACCACACCCTTTTCCCTCTAAGAAATGTCAGTCCACTCCCTTTCCATTTCCCTGATTCTATTATATTCACCAGTTTAATTTGTTCATCCGATTTTTAATTCACTTAATTTTTAGATTCACTTGTTGGTAGATATGTATTTGTTGTTTATAATTTTTATCTTTACCTTTTTCTTCTTCTTTCTCTTCTTAAAGAGTACCTTTCAGCATTTCATATAATACTGATTTGGCATTGATGAACTCCATTAGCTTTTTCTTATCTGTGAAGCTCTTTATCTGACCTACAATTCTGAATGATACCTTTGCTGGGTAGAGTAATCTTGGTTGTAGGTTCTTGCTATTCATCACTTTGAATATTTCTTGCCACTCCCATCTGGCCTGCATAGTTTCTGTTGAGAAATCACCTGACAGTCGTATGGGTGCTCCCTTGTAGGTAATTAAACTGTTTTTCTCTAGCTACTTTTAATATTCTCTCTTTGTCTTTTGCTCTTGTTATTTTAATTATGATGTGTCTTGATGTAGTCCTCTTTGGATTCCTTTTGTTTGGATTTCTGTGTGCTTCCTGGACTTGTAAGTCTATTTCTTTCACCAGATGGGGGAAGTTTTCAGTCATTATTTTTTCAAATAGATTTTCAATATCTTGCTCTCTCTTTTCTTCTGGCATCCCCATAATTCTGATGTTTGTACACTTGAAGTTGTCCCAGAGGCTCCTTAAACTATCTTCACATTTTTGGATTCTTTTTTCTTTTTGCCTTTCCAGTTGAGTGTTTTCTGCTTCTTTGTATTTCAAATTTTTTACTTGATTCTTGCATTCATATAGTCTGCTGTTAGGTCTCTATAATATTTTTTCTTTCAGTCAGTGTATGTTTAATTTCTAGTTGGTCCTTTTCATATCCTCAAGGGTCTTGCTAACTTTATTGACCTTTCCTAGGAAATTCTTGAAAAACCTTATAACAGTGGTTTTGAACTCTATATCCAATCGTTTGTTTTCCTCCATTTCTTTCGTTTATGATCTGTTTCTTTGTCTTTGCATTTTTGCTACTTCCCTCAATTGGTAGAGTAGTTTTGTGTGCTAAGTGTCCTATATGGCCCAGTAGCTCCGCCTCCCCAGTTACCTGAGGTGAACACTCTTGGTGCACCCCTTTGTAGACTATGTATACAGCCTTGTTGTAGTTAAGTCTTGATTGTTGTTGGTATCACTGGGGGGAATTGACTTGCAGGCCAATTGGCTGTGAGCATTAGCTGTGTCTACACTAAAAGAACTTTTGTGCTGGAAATAGCCTTATGAGATAAGACTTGCAAAATCGCAAAAGCCTCTGTGCTCTACTGGAGAGGGTGGAGTCTCAGGGCTGAGCACACAGCCTTGGCTTCCTGTCAGCCCTGCCCTATGAAGCCCCTGCATCTCAGTATCCCTTGGTGATTGCTTTAGTCCTCTCTGCACACACTTGAGTGCACACCTCCAGACCTCTGCCTTTCACGGCTCCCCTGAGTTTCTGTGCACTCCTTCTTTTTCACAACAGTCCAGACTCCCCCCTATATGAGTCTCACCCAGAACTGGGGTTCAGTCCAGTCACAACTTGGGTTCAGTGCATTAGGGAGTTTCCATCTCCCTTTAACTAGAGGAAGCCAGCTAGGCACTCTGCCCCCCGTCCTCCCCATGCACGTGTCTCCATACCTCAGCTTTTTGCAGCTCCTCCAAGTCTCTGTGAGCCCCTCTCTTTCCTCCTAGGTGTAGAACTTCCAATCAGCCAGATTTCCTGTAGTTCTGGATGATGTCTGTTCTGTCTCTTTTTTTTATCTTTTAACATATATTTTTATTGTTTTTTTATCTTTATTATTCAGATTATTACATTTGACTCTCTTTTTTCCCCTCCATAGCTCCCCTCCACCCCGCTCCCACCCCTCCCTCTACCCTTACCTTTCCCCCCAATTGATGAGTCCATAGGTGTATAATTTTTGTCCAGTCACTCCCTGTATCCCCCTTCCCCCTTTCCCCCTGAGAATTATCAGTCCACTCCCTTTCTGCGCTCCTGATTCTAGTATACTCACCAGTTTATTCTGTTGATCAAATTTTTAATTCACTTAATTTTTAGATTGACTTGTTGATAGGTATGTATTTGTTGTTCATAATTTTTTATCTTTTACCTTTTTCTTCTTCCTCTTCTAAAAGAGTACCTTTCAGCATTTCACATACTACTGGTTTGCAGTTGATGAACTCCTTTAGCTTTTTCTTATCTGTGAAGCTCTTTATCTGCCCTTCAATTCTGAATGATAGCTTTGCTGGATAGAATATTCTTGGTTGTAGGTTCTTGCTATTCATCACATTGAATATTTCTTGCTACTCTCGTCTGGCCTGCATTGTTTCTGTTGAGAAATTACCTGACAATCGTATGGGTGCTCCCTTGTAGGTAATGAACTGTTTTTCTCTTGCTGCTTTTAATATTCTCTCTTTGTCTTTTGCTCTTGGTATTTTAATTATGATGTGCCTTGGTGTAGTCCTCTTTGGATTCCTTTTATATGGGGTTTTGTGTGCTTCCTGGACTTGTAAGTCTATTTCTTTTACCAGATGTGGGAAGTTTTCAGTCATTATTTCTTTAAATAGGTTTTCAGTATCTTGCTCTCTCTCTTCCTCTGACACACCCACAATTCTGATGTTGGTACGCTTGAAGCTGTCCCAGAGGCTCCTTACATTATCTTCACAATTTTGGATTCTTTTCTCTTCTTGCTTTTCCAGTTGAGTGTTTTCTGAGTGTTTATATTTCAAACTTTTGACTTGATTCTTGCCTTCCGCTAGTCTGGTGTTAGATCTCTGTATAATTTTTTTTTCAGTCAGTGTATGTTTAATTTCTATTTGGTCCTTTATCATCTCTAGTTGAATCTTTTGCATCTCTAGTTGGTCCTTTTGCATCTTCTCTTGGGACTTGATATATTTATCCATCTTTTCTAGCATATTCTTGAAAAACCTTATAAGCGTGGTTTTGAACTCTATATCCAGTGGTTTGTTTTCCTCCATTTCTTTTGTTTGTGACCCCTTCCCTTGTGTCGGCATTTTCACTATGCTGGGAGAACTTCTGTGTCAGATTCAGCCTTATGATACCAGACTTGCAAAACTGCAAAAGCCTCTCTTAAGTTTGGGGTGGATGAGTCTCAGGGCTTAAGGGACGGCCTTGCCTTCCAGTCAGCCCTGCCCTCCACAGCCCCTGAGTCTCACGTGACTGGGTAATCGCTGGAGCGGTCCCTGTGTGTGCATGCCCACTCTCTCACAATGCCTCTAGACTGCTGCCTTTCTGGCTCCCTTGTTCTACAGGACCACACAAGTCTGGGTCCCCAGGGTTTCGCCTGAAACTGCGGTTTAGTGGAATCAGAAGTGGCACAGTTGGGAGGATCTGTCTCCTGCCCACTCGGGAAAGCCAGTGGCACAATCAGCAGTCAGTCCTCTGCGCGCAGTGCCATGCGCGCCACCAGACTTCTGCTCTTCTGTGACTCTCCTAAATTTTTGTGCACTTCTCCCTTTTCACAGTCCAACCCTCCCCCCCCCACACCCCCCGAATGAGTTTCGGCTGGATCAGGGGTTTAGTGTCATAGGATAAGGAGATCAATACCTTTGAGAGTCTCCATCTCCCTCCCACCAGAGAAAGCCAGCCAGGTTCGCCGTCACTCGCTCTCTCCACGCATGCCTCCGTACCTCAGTTTTTTGCAGCTCCTCTGGGTCTCCGTGAGCCCCTCTCTTTCCCTCTAGTTGTAGAATTTCCACTCTGCCAGCTTTCCTGTGGTTCTGGATGGTGTCCGTTCTGTTTTTTAGTTGTAGTTTTGAAATTGTTGTGCGAGGCAGCAGTGTAGGTGTTTACCTATGCTGCCATCTTGGATCTCCCCCCTGTTCTGTCTTTTAGCTGTAGTTTTGAAATTTTTGTGCAAGGCAGCAGTTTAAGTATTCACCTATGCTGCCCTCTTGGTTTCTCCTAAAAATTATTTTAATCTTTTGAATGATTCTAAATGAATAGTCCAACCTTCATTAATAAACACATTATGATCCTCTAACCAGGTTTTTCCTGCCCCTTCGTGAGGGACAGCTCAGGAGCAGCCAAGGGGGATGTGTACAATTTTCTTCAGGGTCTCAGCTTTGATGGTGATTAGAAACAGGCAAGCTCCCTTGGCTAGTTTGCATGTTAAAGGTACTTCTGGCAGGTGTCTGGTTGAAGATCTAAATGCTCCTCTCTCCTGTGAGCAAGGGCAAACTCCCTTCAGTGACATGAATTGACAACAGAAGCATATTCAACAAACTTCAATAACCCTTTGGACCTCCTTTTTTTAAGCCATAAAACCTGTATTAGAGAAAGTTTAGACCTAATGTTTTCTAATGTGTCACTCTGCCCTACTTCCCCCAAATGACAACAGTGGAAAACCTTCTAACATGTTACTACTTCTTAATTCTAACCAACAGGCAGATATCTCCAATTCTGGCTTTTTAAATTATTTTTGAAATCCTTTCCAATTCCTGATTTTGCTTACACATCACTCACTTATTTTCTATACAGAACAGAAATGCTTGAGTTATGCATAAAACCTCTAAAGGGCATTTTCAGACAAAACATTTTGCATTATTAAGCATTGTAAAATTATTATTACATATCACTTTTATTACGTAGCTCATTTTAAATGGACCAGGATATCTTAATCATCCAAGAAAAGCCATTGTTTATAGCTTAAAATTAAAAATATATCTGCACAGTTTTCCATAAATATAAATACATGATTTTCCATTTCTTTTAATGATGTTTTGGAAATATGTTACAATAGTAAATGCAATAAATCTCAGTCAAGGATAAAAGTAATGTAAAAAGTGTTGTTAATAGCAATATATATTTTTTTAATTTTACAGACATCCTTATTTTGAAATATTAATCATTTACATAGATAACCTCTGTGTTACCATGCCATTTATCTAAACTGTAGTATATTACAACTCTGGGCAAAGAATTACAAATTATATCAAAGAAACAAATGGTCAAAACAAAATAAATTATCCACAATGCATTTGCAGAGAAAAATTGCAACTGTTAAAAGAATTAAGCAGTAATCAAAAAAATCCAGAAAGGCCCGCAGCATGGATGTATGTAGGATCAGAAATGAAAAATATGTGCAACCCTATTATTACAAATTATTTCTTAATCAAACTAGTGATGTGAAAAAGAAAGTTATTGGATTGATGATCTTCATAATTAGCTCCTGGTGAGCATATTAATATTAAACATGCATGGTCCTGTATGTAAAACACATTTCTTTAGTGGTATCATTTTGCTTAGTTATAACTCACAATAAAACTGAGCCAGTCTTTAAAATGTGTACTAAAATTTTAGATGAGAGCACATTTCTATAAGGCAAAATTGGTTTGTGGTTTCTACTATAAGAAAGAGAATTACTGTGCACAGTATAGGACGTCTAATTTTACGGTTTGCAAGGTTGGGTAGTAGCTAGAGTTTTTAGCTGCTCAACCACACCTGTCATGAATAACAATATAATGAATTTGCAAAGCTATTTCCTCAATGGAATTTCAAAAACTGCATAATCTTATTTAGACTCATAGCATCTCTCCCAGGATCCACCATGTAGGAAATATCTCCATTTTAAACAATGGAAAGGAGGAGGCAGATAGCGTTCAGACAATACCTTGCACCAAACAGATTAGAAAGTACTTCCCGTTAGCATTACAAATAAAAATTAATTTTCTAAAGTAAAAATTTTCTAGATGTAATTTACTTACCGGATATTTTTTCTTACATGATATTATCCTACTATCTCCCTTTTTTTGATTAATAGAGACTTGTAAAATTTTTAATGCAATCTTGGTAACTTTAAATTTTAATTTTTTACACACAAATATGCCTGCTTTATGTTCATTGCATGTTAAGTAATTTTATCATGAGATGAACTACCAATAGAAATTTTAGTTAATACTTTAGAAACAGCTTTTTGTCCAGTACAATTAAATTTTCTTGGATATTCACTTATTTCAATTAGCCAATTTAAATTAATCTGAAAGCTTGATTACTCTTTTACTGTCAAATTTAATACTCTACCAACAATCTTAGATTAGCCTGTAAATATTAGTGGAAAGGATTATTTGCATTCTTGAGTAGGCCCTGAGCATTTCTGATGCTAGGCTGAATTTAGATATAGGACAGCTGCTGTAGGCCAAATTTCTGTCAGTTACCTGGGTCCCGATCTGAGCTGGGTGTGAGAAGCGAAATGCTAACAGCAAGACACCCATGAAAAACACACATGGTGTCAAAATATGCCCAAGGAAAATTGGGTGGGCAAAAATAAAAAGGACCCCAAGTCAATTTTATAGAAAAGATATCTTTATTAACTCTTGGTCAAGAATATGTTTATATACTTTCAGAAAACAACTCCAAGACCAAGTGGACTCCTGCAACAGAAAGGAATTGACAGGTCTGCTCCAACCACGAAGACAAGAGGAGAAACAGTCCAGAGATGGAAGACGCTGACGACGCCTTGCCATGTGAGCAGTCAGCAGCTGTGCGCCGCTACAGGATGCCTAGGACCAAACCAGAGAGGGTCGGACCTGCATTGCCACCATTTGTCCACCATCCAGATACCATTGCTGACATGTACACAGAAGGCAATGTTTGACATTGAAACTGGGACTCAAAGCTATCAGACATTAAAATTGGGACTCAAACATTTCTTGTTCTTATAAGTTTATTTCTAGCCTGCAGAGGCAGGATGTTTTTAAAGAAAATAATCAGGAGGGGAAATAAAACAGATACAGAGGCAAAGAAGCAATGAACAGACCATCATACTACAGTGGGGAGGCAGGGAAGGTTCTGAGGGGGGGGAGGACTGTAAGAGATCAACCGAAGGACTTGTATGCATGTATATAAGCATAACCAATGAATACAAGACACTAGGAGGGAAGGGGGGCAGGGATCGGCCTGTACTGGGGGTAGGGAAGGCCAGGGAGAGGTCAATAGGGGGAGAAAAAAAAGAGACATATGTACTACTATTTGTAATACTTTAAACAGTAAAAAAAAAAAAAATGAAAGAAAGTACTTCCTAGTAATAGCAGAACTCTCAACAATCCTTAGAGAGATTCCAAGCACACTGGGATAGGCGCCTCATTTCCACAGTGGCATCATCAGGCCACCATTGTCAGACAAGCCTCAGTACTGGTAGAACTAAACCTATGCATTTTCAACACCTTCCTCCAGCACCTTTCCACAGCTGGCCTACTAGTAACCACCACCACCACCCAAACTACTTTGCCTCAGGACTTTGCCTTCTAGGGACTAATACCCATCCCCTGTCTCAGCCCCATTGGTTCTGATCTTTCTCGACTTTAGCTTCTGGATCTTCTCTGCTTATTCCTTTGGATTGGTATATCTAACCACAGGACTCTCCTCCTTAACTTTGACTTCACTGGTCATC
>PVJN01051845.1:0-14303 GCA_004026805.1 Lasiurus borealis
ACACTCAACTAGAAAAGAAAAAAGAAAAAAGAATCCCAAAATTTGAAGATAGTGTAAGGATCCTCTAGGACAACTTCAAGCGTATTAACATCAGAATTATGGGGGTGCCAGAAGAATAGAGAGAGCAACATACTGAAAACCTATTTGAAGAAATAATGATTGAAAACTTCCGCCACTTGGTGAGAGAAATAGACTTACAAGTCCAGGAAGCACACAGAACCAAAAAAAAGGGAATCCAAAGAGGACCACACTAAGACATATCATAATTAAAATGCCAAGAGCAAAGCATAAAGAGAGAATATTAAAAGGAACAAGAGAAAAACAGTTAGTTACCTACAAGGAAGCACCCATATGACTGTCAGCTGACTTTTCTTTCTTTTTTTTTTAAATATATTTTATTGATATTTTACAGAGAGGAAGGGAGAGGGATAGAGAGTTAGAAACATCGCTGAGAGAGAGAAACATCAATCAGCCACCTCCTGTACGGCCCCTACTGGGGATGTGCCCACAACCAGGATACATGCCCTTGACCGGAATCGAACCTGGGACCTTTCAGTCCACAGGCCAATGCTCTATCCACTGAGCCAAACCAGTTTTGGCTGTCAGCTGATTTTTCAACAGAAATTATGCAGGCCAGATGGGAGTGGCAAGAAATATTCAAAGTGATGAATAGCAAGAACTTAACAACCAAGATTACCCAGAAAAGCTATCATTCAGAATTGAAGGTCAGATAAAGAGCTTTGCAGATAAGAGAAAGCTAAAGGAGTTCATCACCACCAAACCAGTATTATATGAAATGCTGAAAGATATTCTTTAAGAAGAGGAAGAAGACAAAGATAAAAATAAAAATTATGAACAACTAATACATATCTATCAACAAGTGCATCTAAACATCAAGTGAATAAAAAATCTGATGAAAAGAATAAACTGGTGAATATAATAGAATCAGGGACATAGAAAGGGATTGGACTGACAATTCTTGGGGGGAAAGGGGGTGAGGGGTGCAAGGAAAGACTGGACAAAAATTGTACACCTATGGATGAGGACAGTAGCTGGGGCCGGGAGGGTAAGGCAGAGGGTGGCTTGGTAACTGGGTGGAAGGGAGATATGGGGAAAAAAAGAGAAACAATTGTAATAATCTGAACAATAAAGATTTATTAAATTAAAAAAGTGTCATTTTATTTTCTCTATTTTATTTTAGTATTAGTGTTCTATATTCTTTTTTTATCTTTCCTTTAGCATCATTTTACTCTATCTCAAATTTACCTTTATGCCAATACTGTCTTCTTCACTTTTCACCTTTTGTTGTCCTATTTCTCTTACCCTAGTTCTGCTTTAGATTTTTCCTATTTCTTCTTTTTACCCCCTGTTAAAATTTCACCCTGCTTATATATCTAATTTCCAATATCCTGCTCCAAATCCATACACACCTCTCTTCTCTTTCTTCACAAGAGTAACTTTTCTCTCTCTGTCCTTTTGTTGTTGTTTGCTTGATTGTTGATCATATCATTGTTTTTATGCTTGTTTGTGAGATTGTTTTTCTTTTTATTTTCTGGTTTTCTTTTTATTTATTTTTTTTACTTCTGTTTTCCCTTGCCTAACTGAATTTTAGTTGTTGTTTATAGTTTTCATTCATCTATAGATATTTGTTGCTAGCATTTGTTGGGATTAGTGGCTGTTCTATTGGAGTTTTTTCCCCATATAAACATTTTTTCCCTTCTTATTTCTTATTTTCTGTCTTTTCTCTCTTATCTTATTTCCTTTTCCCAGTTTCATTTTTGTACTCTTTTTTATTTCTCTGCTTCTTTCTTTAGTATCCTCTAATCGCTTTTCTCTGGTGGTCACCTTTATTTGGGGTTATTAATATCATCAATATCATTGTGTTCAGTGCCTTGTGAGTGGTTCCTTGTTGTGTTGTACTTTATGCCTTTAAATCATCACAGGAGAGAAAGAACTACATGAACATACACTTGGAGAAGAGAGATCATCCGGAGACAAAGAAACAGTCTGCATATGAAAGAAAAGGAGGCATCACAAAAGGAAGTAAATGAAATGAGGCAAGCAACCTATCACAAAAAGAATTCAGAGAAATGGTCATTAGGTGGTTGAAAAGAATGGAAGACAATATGAGTAAGAACCAAGAGGAAATGAAGAACCAAGAAATAAAAATGACATCGCTTCTCTAAAGAACTCAATAGAAAACATCAACAGTAGATTAGAAGAAACAGAGGAACACATCAATGATCTAGAAGATAAGGTAGGAAAAAATACCCAAGTAGAGCATTTTCTAGAAAAAAAATATTAAAAACCTGGAGGAGAGCCTACAGGAACTTTGGGACAACACAAAACAAAACCACATCTGCATAATAAAGGTTCCAGAAGTAGAGGAAACTGAGCATGGAATAGAAAACCGGTTTGACAGGAAACTTCCCTGATATTGGCAAGAAAAAACCCACATAAATCCAAGAAACTCTCAGAGTCCTAAACAAAATGAACCCCAAAAGACCAATGCCAAGGCACATTATAATTAAATTGTCAAACACAAATGACAAAGTAAGAATCTTAAAAGCGGACACAGAGAGACAGGAAGTTACCTACAAAGGATCCCCCATCAGACTAGTGACTGATTTATCAACAGAAACTCATTAGGCTAGAAAAGAATGGGAGGAAATAGATAAAGTCATGCAAAAGAAGGGTCTGAATCCTAGAACACTCACCCAACAAGCTATGAATCAAAATTAAAGGTGAAATTAGGAGCCTTACAGACAAAAATGGACTAAGGAAATTGATTACCACCAAACCAACAATGCAAGAAATGATAAATGGTTTGCTGTAAAAAGAAGAAATAGGGAGTGAAGAGGAACACAGGGATAAAGAATAAACATGGTAACAAAGAAGTACCTATCAATAATATTAAATGTAAATGTATTAAATGCTCCAATCAAAAGACAAAGAGTAACAGATTGGATAAGAAAACATGACCCATAGATTTGCTGTCTATAGAAAATCCACCTCAGAAAAAGGACACACACAGACTGATGGTGAAGCGATGAAAAAATATTTTTCAGGTGAATGGAAATGAAAAAATACCTGGGGTAGCAATACTTATATCTGACAAATTAGATCTCAAAATGAAGGATATAAAAAGGGATAAGGAAGGCCACTTCATAATACTAAAGGGAGCAATCCAACAAGAAGAAATAACTCTGGTAAACATACACACATAATACAGGAGCACCTAAGTACATAAAAATACTCCTGGAGAATATCAAGGAAGAGATTGAAAGCAATAAAAGCATAGTGGGGAATTTTAATGCTCACTATCACCATTGGACAAGTCCTCTAAACAAAAAATCAACAAAGAAATATTAATATTAAATGACTCACTAGACCAGATGGAATTAATTGACATTTTCAGAACATTTCACTTCAAAGCCACAGAATATACATACTTCTCAAGTGCACATGGGTCATTTTCAAAGATAGACCATATACTGGGTCACAGGCAAAGTCTCTTCAAATTCAAGAAGATAGAAATTATACCAAGCATCTTCTCATATCACAATGGCATAAACCTGGAAATCAACTACAATAAAAACAACGAAAAAATAAAAAATTTGGAGACTAAATAGCATGCTATTAAACAGTGATTGGGCTAACAGTGAGATCAAAGAAGAAACAAAAAACATCATGGCAACAAATGACAATGAAAACACAACAATCCAAAATCTATGGGACACAGTGAAAGTAGTCTTGAGAGGGAAGTTCATAGCTCTACAACCTACTGAAAAAAAAAAAAAAAACACAAGAAACAGTGGTAATAAATTACCTAATCTTACAACTCAAAGAGTTAGAAAGAGAGCAATAAGAAAAGCCCAGTGTAAACAGCAGGAAGAAAATAATAAAGATCATAGTAGAGATAAATAATATGGAGGCCAAAAAAAACCAAAACCCAACAACAATAAAAACAAAACCAAAAACAACAACAATAAAAACATAAACAACAAAAAACAATACAAAAGATCAACAAAATCAAGAGCTGGTTCTTTGAAAGGGATAAACAAGATTGATGTACACTAAGAAGCAAAGAGAAAGGACCCAAAAACACAAAATAAGAAATGAAAGAGGAGAAATAACAGCAGACCCCACAGAAATGCCAAGGATTGTTAAAGAATCCTATGATCAACTCTATTCCAACAAACTGGACAACCTGGAGGAAATGGATATATTCCTAGAAAAATACAACCTTCCCAAACTCAACCACAAAGAATATAAACATATCAATAGGCAAATAACTATGGAAAAAATTGAAGCAGTCATCAAAAAGCTTCCAGAAAACAAAAGTCCAGGGCCAGACACCTTCACAGGGGAGTTTTACCAAGATTCAAGGAAGAACTAAAACATATCCTGCTCAGACTATTCCAAAAATTCAAGAGGAAGGAACACTTCCACGCCCCTTCTATGAAGCCAGCATCACCCTAATACCAAAACCAGATAAAGACAACAAAATGAAAGAGGGTTACAGGATGATATCCCTCATGAACATAGATGCAAAAATCCTCAACAAAATTCCAGCAAATCAGATCTAGCAGTATATCAGAAAGATCATACACCACGACCAAGTAGGATTTATCCCAGGAATGCAAGGATGGTACCATATCCACAAATCAATACACATGATACATCACATAAACAAAGTGAGATATAAAAATCACAGTCATATTAATTGATGTAGAAAAAGCACTTGACAAAATCCAACACACTTTCTTGATAAAAACTCTCAGCAAGGTGGGAATAGAAGGCTCATACCTCAACATAAAAAAAGACACATATGATAAACCCACAGCTAACATCATACTCAATGGGCAAAAACTAAAACCATTTCCCCTAAGAACAAGAACAAAATAGAGATGCCCACTCTCACCACTATCTTTCAACATATTATTGGAAGTATTAGCCATTGAGATTAGACAAGAAGAAGAAAGAAAATGCATCTGTATTAGAAAAGAAGAAGTAAAACTGTCCTTATTTGCTGATGACATGATACTGTACATAAAAAACCCTAAAGACTCCATAAAAAAAAAACTATTAGATTTAATAAATGAATTTGGCAATGTAACAGGATAAAAAATCAACACCAATGAATCTATAGCTTTTCTATACACCAGTAATGAACTTAGAGAAAGAGAGACTAAGAAAACTATACCATTTACCATTGCACCAAAAATTAAGATACCTAGGAATAAATTTAAGGAGGTAAAAGATCAATACATTAAAAACTACAGGACACTAGAAAAAAAAGATAGAGGAAGACAGATGGGAGAACATACCATGTTCATGGATTGGTAGAATCAACATCATTAAAATATCCATACTACCCAAAGCAATCAAAAGATTCATTGCACTGCCCATTAAAATACCCATTGCATATTTCACAGACCTAGAAAGAACTCTCCAAAAATTCACCTGGAATAATAAAAGACCCTAAATAGTCACAGCAATTCTGAGAAAGAATAACAAAGTAGGTAGAATCTCAATACTAGATTTCAAGCTCTATTACAAAGGCACTCTTCTCAAAACAGCCTTGTATTGGCACAAGAACAGATATATAGACCAAGGAAATAGAATAGAGAACACAGATATTGACCCAAACCACTATGCTCAATTAATATATTTTTTCTTTTTTTCAAAAAAATTAAATCTTTAGTATTCAGATTATTACATTTGTTTCTCTTTTTCTCCCTCCATAGCCCCCCTCCACGCAGCTCCTACCCCTCCCTCTACCCGTACCTCCCTCCCGTTGACCTCATCCATAGGTGTATGATTTTTGTCCAGTCCATCCTGTACACCCCTCACTCCTTTTCCCCTGAGAATTATCAGTTCACTCCCTTTTCTGTGCTCCTGATTCTATTATATTCACCAGTTTATTCTGTTCATCAAATTTTTAATTCACTTAATTTTTAGATTCACTTGTTGATAGATATATATTTGTTGTTCATAATTTTTTGTCTTTTACCTTTTTACTTCTTCCTCTTCTTAAAGAGTACCTTTCAGCATTTCATATAATACTGGTTTGGAGTTGATGAACTCATTTAGCTTTTTCTTATCTGTGAAGCTCTTTATCTGCCCTTCAATTCTGAATGATAGGTTTGCTGGATAGATTATTCTTGGTTGTAGGTTCTTGCTATTCATCATGTTGAATAATTCTTGCCACTCCCATCTGGCCTGCATCGTTTTTGTTGAGAAATGAGCTGACAGTCTTATGGGTGTTCCCTTATAGGTAATGAACTGTTTTTCTCTTGCTGCTTTTAATATTCTCTCTTTGTGTTTTGCTCTTGGTATTTTAATTATGATGTGTCTTGGGTGTAGTCCTCTTTGGATTTCTTTTATATAGGGTCTGTGTGCTTCCTGGACTTGTAAGTCTATTTCTTTCACCAGCTGGGGGGAAGTTTTTAGTCATTATTTCTTCAAATAGGTTTTCAGTATCTTGCTCTCTCTCTTCTTCTGGCATGACCCTAATTCTGATGTTGGTACACTTGAAGCTGTTCCAGAGGCTCCTTACATTATCTTCACATTTTTGGATTCTTTTCTCTTCTTGCTTTTCCAGTTGAGTGTTTTCTGATTCCTTATATTTCAAATTTTTGACTTTATTCTTGCCTTCCTCTAGTCTGCTGTTAGGTCTCTGTATAATATGTTTTATTTCAGTCAATGTATATTTAATTCTAGTTGGTCCTTTTTCATCCCTAGTTGGATCTTTTCCATCTCTAGTTGGTCCTTTTTCATCTCTAGTTAGTCCTTTTTCATCTCCTCTTGGGTATCTCTAACTTTATCCAACTTTTCTAGGATATTCTTGAAAAACCTTATAAGTGTGGTTTTGAACTCTATATTCAGTCGTTTCTTTCCCTCCATTTCTTTTGTTTGTGCTCCCTTCCCTAGTCTCAGCATTTTCACTATGCTGGGAGAACTTCTGTGTTGAATTCAGCCTATGATATCAGACTTAAAAAACTGCAAAAGCTTCTCTGTTGAGCTTGGGATGGGTGGAGTCTCAGGGCTTAAGGGACCGCCTTGCCCTCCAGTGGGCCCGCCCTCCATGGTCCCTGGGTCTCACGTGTCTCTGGGTAATTGCTGGAGTGGTCCCTATGCTCACTGCAGTGCCTCTAGACCACTGCCTTTTCTGCTCCCCTGTGCTCCGGAACCATATGAGTCTGGGTCCCCAGGGTTTCGCCCGAAACTGGAGTTTAGTGGAGTTAGAAGTGGCACAGTTGGGAGACTCTGTCTTCTGCCCACTCGTGAAAGCCAGCAGCACAATCAGCAGTTGGTCTTCTGTGTGCAGTGCTGTGCACACCACCAGAGTTCTGCCCTTTCACGACCCCGCTAAATTTCCACTTCTCCCTTTTCACAGTCCAAACTCCCCCGTATGAATTTTGGCTGGATCTGGGGTTCAGTGTCATAGGATAAGGAGTTTGCCTTTGAGAGTCTCTGTCTCCCTCCCGCTAGAGAAAGCCAGCTACGTTCTCCGGCACCCGCTCTCTCCACGTGCATGTCTCCTTACCTCAGCTTTTTCCAGCTCCTCTGGGTCTCTCTGAGCCCCTCTCTTTCCTTCTGGTTGTAGAATTTCCACTCTGCCAACTTTCCTGTGGTTCTAGATGATGTCCATTCTGTCTTTTAGTTGTAGTTTTGAAATTTTTGTGCGAGGCAGCAGTGTAGGTATTTACCTATGCTGCCATCTTGGATTCTCCTCAATTAATATTTGACAAAGGAGGCATGAACATAAAATGGAATCAAGACAGTCTCTTCAATAAATGGTGTTTGGAAAATTGGACAGATACATGCAAAAAAAAAATGAAACTAGACCACCAACTTATACCATACACAAAAATAATCTCAAAATGTGTAAAGGATTTAAACATAAGACGGGAATCCTTAAAAATACTAGAGGAATCCATAGGTAGCAATATCTCAGTCATATGCCAAAGCAATTTCTTCACAGATACCACTCCTAGAGCATGGAAACTAAAGAGAAAAAAAACAAATGGGATTACGTCAAAATAAAAAGCTTTTGCACAGCAAAAGAAACCATCAATAAAACTATAAGAAAGCCCTCTGTATGGGAGAACATATTTGCACATGTTGTCACTGATAAAGGTTTAATCTCTAACATTTACAGGGAACACATACAACTTAATAAAAGGAAGATAAATGGTCCAATAAAAAAAATGGGCAATGGACCTAAATAGAAACTTTTGAAAGAAGACAGAAGGAAGGCCAAGAGACATATGAAAACAAGCTCAAATTCATTAATTATCTGAGAGATGCAAATCAAAACAACAAATGCGGTACCATCTCACACCTATCAGAATGGCTATCATCAACAAATCAACAAATGATAAGTGTTTGCGAGGATGAGGAGAAAAAAGCAACCCTGGTGCACTGCTGGTGGGAATGCAGAAGAAGGAACCCTAAGAAGGAACCCTTATGCACTGCTGGTGCGTGCAGCTACTGTGGAGAACAATATGCAATTTCCTCAAAAAACTTAAAATGGAACTCCCATTTGACCCAGTGATCTCACTTCTAGGACTATATCCCAAAAAATTAGAAACATCAATCAGAAAGGTTATATGCAACCCTATGTTCATAGCAGCACAATTTATCATAACTAAGATTTAGAAAGAGAGCAACAAGAAAAGCCCAGTGTAAACAGAAGGAAGGAAACAGCCTAGGTGCTCATCAGCAGATGAGTGGATTAGAAAACTATGGTACATCTACACAATGGAATACCATATGGTTATAAAAAAGAAGTAATTCTTATCATTTGCAGCAGCATGGATGGATCTGGAGAGCATTATGTTAAGTAAAAAAAGCCAGGCAATGAAAGAAAAATACCACTCATTTATGGAAAATACATACGATTATAATCTAATGAACAAAAAGATAGCTAAAGATAGATAAAGAATCCAATAGACTATCAAACTATAGTGGGGAGGCTGGGGAGTGTTGGGAAGAGGGGGAAATAGATCAACAGAAGGACTTTTATGCATGCATATAAGCACACCAATGGACACAAAACACTGACGGGTCGGGGAGGGGATGAGGGCATGTGACAGGAGATAGGGGAGGCTGGGGTAAGGCCAATGGGGGAAAAAAGGAGATATACATACTACTATGTGTAATACTTTAAACAATAATAAAATAAAATAAAATTTGCTTCTAGATATACCTATTTTCATCCCTTGACAGCTGTTCGTCGTGAGCCCAAAAACCAGATTAGAAAAAAAAGGTGAACACTTTGAGCAAGAATTCATGATTGAACAACTTAGCAAAATGTTCTTTACTACTAAGCACCATTGGTATCCTTATGGACAGTATCATACACATAGTAGGAAACTGAATCCTTCAAAAGACGGATGATATTGAGGTTTTCAGTAAAATGCTATCATGTTTTCCATTTAAGAAAATGCAATCAGGTATATTCACTATTATGTTATATAGTAAATTAATGAAATGTCTTTTTATCTATAAAGAAAATGGCAACTCAAGCTACCTGTATATAAAAATATTTTTAAGTGGTAGAAAAATATTTTTAAGTGAACATAATGGAACAAACATTTCAAATACTTGAGAAATGGATGTATATACATATTGGAAACTATTGTTTTTTCACCCCACCGTGGCTGGGGTCTGCTAAATATTTTCAAAGTAGGTTTAAACTAATTTGCACTGTTTTAACCTTAGTTCAAATGGCAAGATTTAAAATATCTGGATATAAAACATTCAGGATAATTGTGTTTGTTACTCCATTATATGTACATTATGTGTACATTATATGTTTGAGAATGTGTGTGTGCCCTTCCTTGATGTAGAACTGAGCACCGAGTGCACCAAGAGTAGCTTAAGAGAGCTTTAGCCTCCCTTCCCCATCCCCATCAAACCCTTTTATATATATTTCTTATGCCTGTTAAATGTTTCTTTAATCTTATGAGAAATGCTATGCAGATAAAGCTTTAAGATTCATCTCTTTCTCTAACTAGATGGCACTCATAACATCATGTAAGTAAACATTCTGGACTCTCCTCCCAGGGAGATCAAAGACTCTGGAGATTCTTGGGCAGAGAAGCCTTGCTTCAAGTACCTTCTGCTGGATAACAGGTAGAATTCAGCATCCCATGGATAAAGATACATTTTTTGTAGGGTTGGCATCTCACTCCCAAACTGCAGTTGTAGAAGCAATCAAATGAAATCTGACTTTGAATCTCTGTCCTTCCCGAATAGTAAGAAGTGTAACAAAAGTCTTCACTGATTTTTTTTTCAGGGGGTATAGAGGTGGGGCTTCTTATTCCTTAGAATCCCACAAAAATTCAAGAAATATATATACACTGAGTGGCCAGATTATTATGATCTCTGAACACATAATAATCTGGCCTCTCACTGTATATCCTATATAATAAAAGGCTAATATGCAAATTGACCAGGAGTTCGAGCAGCAGGCAAGCCAGCCAACTGACTACGTCCCCTCCTCCTGGCCAGGCTGGCCATACTCCATCCATGAATGAGTTCATGCACCGGGCCTCTAATATATTTATACTGAGTGGCCAGATTATTATGCATTCAAAGATCATAATAACCTGGCCACTCAGTATAATGCCACCCAAAGGAGAGGTTCCATTTCAGTTCATCAAGTTCTACAATGATTTTATTCATTAATTCATCAAATATTGTGAATTTACTGATGGGCAAACATTGTTCTAGGCATAAGAACACATCTGTGAATTAGACATTACCATCTGGGCTCACTTGCACCTTTGTGGGCTGGTGGCCTTTTGGCTCCAATGTTGAATTTGACCACTGGTGGGTTTGCTGATGCTGCATGGCTAAGCCCAATGTCCAGCTTCTTTAAGTCTTCTCTGCAGCTCTTTCCCACTAGGTCTTGCATCCTCTAGAAACACTGCCACTTTCTCTCGCACTCTCTGTACTCTCTTTACTCTCTTTCTTCTCCGCACTCTATACAAAATACACTCTCTTCTTCTCCCTTCCTCCAAAATGTTTTCCTTCAGAGAACTAAAGTCCAGAAGGCAGGTTATCTGTAAACCCTGTTTGCTTTTTGTCTTCTAACACAAAGCTCTCTTTGGCAAGCTAGCATGAAGGTGGCTTGGAGGAAAGGGTATAGGGCAGTGGTCAGCAAACTGCGGCTTGTGAACCACATGCAGCTCTTTGGCTCTTGTGTGTGGCTCTTCCACAAAATATCATGTGGGAGCGTGCACATACAGTGCAATTGAAACTTCATGGCCCATGTGCAAAAGTTGGTTTTCAGCTCTAAAAGAAATTTCAATCGTTGTACTGTTGATATTTGGCTCTGTTGACTAATGAGTTTGCCGACCACAGGTATAGGGGGAAAGGCATGGGGGAATGAAAGGTAAATTTATCTATATATATAAAAGCCTAAGCAACCATTACAATCAGATGACTAGATGACAGGTCGACTGGTAGTTATGACATGCACTGACCACCAGGGGGCAGATTCTCAATGCAGGCACTGCCTCCTGGTAGTCAGTACACTCCTACAGCATGAGTGTCACTCAGCCAGAAGTGGGGTTCACAGCTGGTGAGCACCGCTATGGCAGTGAGAGCCTTTACTCTCTCCATGGCAGTGCTACCAAGCAGCAGCAGATGCAACAGGACCAGGCCAGGATGAATGTGAGCAGCATGGCACCCGGCCTCAGATCGGGCTTCTCTCCAGCTGCCTGCTGATTTGCTCACTGCTACATCCCTCGGGGGATGTCAGACTGTCAGTTTTGATTCGATCCTGGGGACAGTCCTTGAGGGGACATGGATTGTGAGAGGGCACAGGCCAGACTGAGGGACCCTACCAGTACACAAACCTATGCATTGGGCCTCTGGTATCATAATAAAGAACCTTGAGGGAAGTGTGCTGAGGTCTTAGAGAGCCTTTGTTTTCTCAAAGCCCATTCACCATTGGCTTCCCAGGGATTTTTCCCCCCCAAGTTTAGTCTGACCCTAAGGGAAATTGAGTTTATTTTTTCAATAGGTCAAAGGATTTAAGGTCAGATCTCATGAAGTTTGCCTCAATTCTAACAGTTGTGTGATTCTAGGTCTTATTTCTTTAACCTGAGCTAAATTAAAAATAGATGAACCAGAAATATTCTGGTCTCTTAATAGTCTATTTTTTTTTCTCTTAAAGCTTCCTAAATTCTTCGCTAATTCTCTATAACCTGGACATACTTAACACAATTATCCAGTGATCAAAGCTGTAAGAGAATAACATTTATAGCTGCTCCTGCAAAAGAAAAATTCTATCTATTTATATATCAGATAGAAAAGGATATTTAGTCAGTAAGAAAGGCAGATCAAACAAATCATAGGAAATTTCAAAAATGCATGATACTCAAGGCATTCTGTGATAGTTTAGCTCTTTTAGAAGCAAAAGTTAAACTTTGAAGCCAACACTATTTGAGAGTCTAGACCTCAATGAACTAATGTGAGAAGGAATATAATTTGGTCTTGGAATGACATACAAATAGGAGTGTGGATAAATGAAGGGTACAAATTATAATTTGCTCAATTTTTCTAAACTATTTTCACAACTAGTTTCATGGAACATAGCATTTAACTTTTGACTTTTGATAGCTCTGATATTGCTGTGTCCATTGGTTATGCTAATATGCATGCATACAAGTCCTTTGGTTGCTCTCTAACCCTCCTCCCCTACCATTTGTCTCTAGATCTATTCTGTTTTTAAATTTTTTATTTATTTTATTTTTAAATAAATCTTTATTGTTCAGATTATTATAGCTGTTCCTCTTTTTCCCCCCATAGCTCTCCTCCACCCAGTTCCCACCCCACCCTCTGCCCTTACCCCACCACCACTGTCCTCATCCATAGGTGTACAATTTTTGTCCAGTCTCTTCCCACATCCCCCACACCCCTTTCCCCCCAAAATTGTCAGTCCACTCCCTTTCTATGTTCCTGATTTTATTATATTCACCACTTTATTCTGTTCATCAGATTTTTTTATTCACTTGATTTTTAGATTCACTTGTTGTTAGATATGTATTTGTTTATAATTTTTATCTTTACCTTTTTTTTCTTCATCTCTTCTTAAAGAATACCTTTCAGCATTTCATATAATACTGCTTTTGTGGTGATGAACTCCTTTAGCTTTTTCTTATCTGTGAAGCTCTTTATCTGATCTTCAATTTTGAATGATAACTTTGCTGGGTAGAATAATATTGGTGGTAGGTTCTTGCTGTTCATCACTTTGAATATTTCTTGCAACTCCCTTTTGGCCAGCATAGTTTCTGTTGAGAAATCAGCTGACAATCATATAGGTACTCTCTTGTAGGTAACTAACTAGGGTAGAGATCTCTTTCTGGTATATAACATATTTTTCTCTTGCTGCTTTCAAGATTATCTTTTTTTTTGTTGTTTTTTGCTCTTGGCATTTTAATTATGATGTGTCTTTGTGTAGTCCTCTTTGGATTCCTTTTGTTTAGGGTTCTCTGTGTTTCTTGGCTTGCGAGTCTATTTCTTTCACAGGTGGGGAAAGTTTTCTGTCATTATTTCTTCAAATAAGTTTTCAATATCTTGTTCTCTTTCTTCTTCTGGCACCCCTATAATTTGGATGTTGGTACACTTGAAGTTGTCCCTGAGGCTCCTTACACTATCATCATTTTTTGGATTCTTTTTTTTTCTTTTCTGGTTGGGTGTTTTTTGCTTCTTCATATTTCAAATCTTTGACTTGATTCTTGCAATCCTCTAGCCTGGCTGTTGGATCTCTGTATATTATTCTTATTTCACCAGTGTATGCTTAATTTCTAGTTGGTCCTTTTTCATATTCTTGAGGGTCTCACTAATTTATCCATCTTTTCTAGGAAAACCTTTTAACTGTGGTTTTGAGTTCTATATCCAGTCATTTGCTTTCCTTCATTTCTTTCTTTTGTGATCTGTTTCTTTGTATCCGCATTTTGGCTGCTTCCCTGAGTTGATAGAGTGGCTTTGTGTGCTAGGTGTCCTATAGGGCCCAATGGCTCATCCTCCCCAGTTACCTAAGGTGGACACTCTTACTGCACTCCTTTGTGGGCTGTGTTCACAGTCTTGTTGTAGTTAAGCCTTGATTGTTGGTATCACTGGGAAGAATTGACCTCTAGGCCAATTGGTTATGAGGATCAGCTGAGTCTACGCTGGGAGAACTGTGCTGAAGACACTTTTATTGGGCAAGACTTGCTTTACTGGGGCTTTTGTTCTGAGTCTACTCCCTGAGTGTGTCCCTTATGGATCTGAGGAGTTGT
>PVJN01051846.1:0-14318 GCA_004026805.1 Lasiurus borealis
GTAGCATCTTTTTAAGGATAACGCTGCGCATCCATCACCCAAGGAAACATGCATTGTGGTCCTGCCATGTACTCTGGTCTGGCCAGGAGCAATCCCGAGCAAAGCTGGCAAGCAGAGGGGACAGGCCTCGAACCCGCTCCGGGGAGGGTGGCTCATCGGCTGCGGGACACACACATGCAGGGGGAAGGCCTTGTCTCTTTGGGGCACACTCTGGCGGCCGCAAACCCCCAGCCGTCCTGACTCATTCAGCCAGGAGTCTCCCGGCAAGCACTGAAGGATCTGCTCAAAGCAGCCAAGCGGGCAGGGTCCTTCCTGCTTCCTCCAAATGCCACGGGTGCTGCCGCCTGCACACAGCGCCTGCTGTTCTCATCCACACGTGAAAGGAACACCGGGGATGAGGCAGGGCCCGGGCATCCGGCGACAGAGGACCCGCCAGCCAGCCCCAACCTGCCTTTTGCCCACCCCACCCCCATTTCCTGTGCGCCTACGGTTTCCCAACACAATCAACCTCCACTCACTGTGTTTAAGGGTTCCAGAAGCTCCGACTCAGGGTTCGCAGTGCCCGGCCCGGCTCCTGGCGCTCCCCACAGGCCAGTGAGCCGTGTCCCCCGCCCGGCCTGCTTGATCAGCCCGCACGGACGGCGACAAGTCCTCTCCGAAGTGACGCAGGCGGAGCCAGGCACCTGGATGGGCGGCGGGGTCCAGGGTGTGGCCGGGCAGCGGCTGCTGGCCGTGGCCACCTGAGGCTCAAGGGGCCCCCGCAGGGAAACGGCTCGCTCTCTGCCGGTCACACAGCCGGGGCGTCTGCCTGCAGGCCGGCCGGTGGGCTTGAAAGCCCCGGTTCTAGGAAGGATCTTGCAAACCTTCCCATGGGTGGCCCCAGAGGCCGAGATAGCGCAGGCCGGGACTGCAGTCGCCGTTCCAAAGGTCGCCTCTGAGTGTGGCCCTGGCCCAGGGCCTGTAATCTTCCGGCGACACCAGCCCACGCATCGCAATCCGTTGGCAAACATTCCGAGCACGGCACCCCGGGGCCCGCTCTTCCGGAACCTGCTCCTACCTGGGCCTCACCGGAAGTGTCTGCCGGCTGGTGTGGCATTGAATGGATGATGCCCTACCATGTCCAGGGCTGTAGACATGTATGTGTGAGGGACCCTGCTCTCACTCAGAGGTGAAGGGTCCAGCGCCCGCCCCTGAAGAGCCAGGGTGAGAGGAGCATGGGGGTGGGGTGACTATTGAGCGGCAGAAAGGAGGAGGTTTTCCTCTCTGCTGTGAAAACTGACACGCAAGTTCAACGTGTGCTTAGGCGGTGTTTCTCTGTGGGCCCATGTCCCTCACCGCTCACGGGCCAAGTCAGCCAGGAAGTCCCTATAGCATCCGTTTTTTAAAAAAATATATTTTATTGACTTTTTACAGAGAGGAAGGGAGAGGGATAGAGAGTTAGAAACATTGATGAGAGAGAGACATCGATCAGCTGCCTCCTGCACACCCCACAATAGGGATGTGCCTGCAACCAAGGTACATGCCCTTGACCGGAATCGAACGTGGGACCTTTGAGTCTGCAGGCCTACGCTCTATCCACTGAGCCAAACTGGTTAGGGCTATAGCCTCTGTTTTAATTAAGGTGCCTCTTTCAAAAGCCATCGTAGCCGAAACCGGTGTGGCTCAGTGGATAGAGCGTCGGCCTGTGGACCGAGGGGTCCCAGGTTCGATTCCGGTCAGAGGCAGGTACCTTGGTTGTGGGCACATCCCCAGGAGGGGGTGTGCAAGAGGCAGCTGATCAATGTCTCTCTCTCTCCCATCGATGTTTCTGACTTTCCCTCTCCCTTCCTCTCTGTAAAAAATCAATTATATATATATATATATATATTTAAAAAAGCCATCATATCCTGGGCCCTTAAAAGATGGCAAAAAGGAAGCGCTGCCTACTTCCTGCTATCTAGATCCTCCCTTATCTTATCTGAGAGAACATAAGTAATTACAACCCAACCAACTTTAGATCCTGGGGTGGCCTCTTACCACTTCCGGGCCTGGAGCAAGTTATTCTTTCCCTGCCTCCGTTTCCTCATCAGTAAAGCAGAGCATCACAGTTCACCACTGCCCAGGGCGGGAACGTGGATCACGTGCGTTCACATCTGTAAAGCGAGTCACACAGCGCTCGACACGCAGCGAGTGTTCCAACAGGACCAGCGAACTATGCTCCTGAGATTCTCCATGGGCTGGGGGCTGCTCACCGCTGTCCTCACGTGGTAGCAGAGAAACGAGCCTTAGAGCAGCGGTTCTCCACCTGTGGGTTGCGACCCCTTTGGGGGTCGAACGACCCTTTCACAGGTGTCACCTAAGACCATCGGAAAATGCAGATATTTACATCACGATGCATCCCAGTAGCAAAATTACAGTTGGGAAGTAGCAACGAAAACAATTTCATGGTTGGGGGGTCCCACCACATGAGGGACTGTATGCAAGGGTCACGGCCTCAGGAAGGTGGAGAACCACTGCCTTAGAGACTCAGGGGCCTGCAGCTGGGCAGGGATGGAGGTGGCCCTGGACACGTAACCCTGACACGGATAACCCTGCGATGGCTCTGCGCGTCCCTCCCCACCGCCACACCCCCTGCGGCACTGCCAGGAGGGCAGACACCCTCAGGGCCCCAGGTCCACGGGGCCGATGGTTTCCCACGCAGAGTCCGTGCAGAGCTATGAGCCCTCTTCCCCGCAGACCGGCTGGGACACCCAGGCCAGGTCCCGGGTTCCCGCCTGTGGCTCCCAGATGTGCTCAGTCCTTAGTGACCAACGTCACAGCGAAGGTGCTTGCCTTTGGAGGACAGTAAGCGGTTACCATACAGAGAGAGCAGAGTCCACACGGAGTTTCGCAGCTACTCAGAGAACCACCTCAACGTGACTAAGTCTCTCCACGCATTCTGATTCCAGGCAACGGCATCAAGACGGGTATGAGAGAGAATTAACATGACGCTCATGTCCTTGAGTTTATTCTAATGCAATCACGGATAATAAAAACTCATTTGGGCCATTTCATGACACGCTCCAAATTCGAGAGGTCATATTTACCATCTTAAGTGCATTTCATTTCAATTTCTCGCTGTAATACAAAATGAAATGTGCCACCTGAATGAAATGTGCTGTTTGGGAGGAATGAAGAAATACTTGAAAACGCTCCAAATACACAAGCTATCAATAGGTCTGCTCCATGACAAAAATAATTCCTTTCTTTCCAAACGCCTGTCTCTGATAAATTACCCTTCTGCTTTCTCTTTGCCAAAGTACCTCGTAGAATCCCTCTGACAATTACGTGGTCAATAAAGACACGTGGGAAAAGAGGAATAAATGTCCTCTCACTTTATTTTTCCTTTCTTGGTTGCAATGCATCTTTAATAATTTATTCTCTCCTGTTTTCAACACCCAGTGCTGGGTTACCATGCTAAATGCCCCCGTTTAAAACCAGCACCGTCAAATGCCGTGCTAACCACCGGTCTACACCCCCTCCAACCCTGTGTCCCCAGCTCTGCAAGTTTTAGTCGTTCTCAGAGCCAAGGTCTACACACTAGCCCCCCCACATCTTCCTGCCGTAGGCCCCAGGTGTCTTTATCTTGAACCAGGAACCTTCCCCAACCTCCTCTACTTACTTTATTTCTAAACGTAGAGACTTCGTTGCATTTAGGAGAACCCAATCACCAGACTAACCTAGCCTCTGTTCAAAACAGGAAGACGGAAATTTTACCTTTTCCGTGGAGCATGGGAGAGCCAAAACATAATTGGTTTTCACCCCAACGCTTAACGTATTTAACCGCCAACCTCACCTTTACATGGATCTGCATGGCTGTGGACACGTGCGTGCCATGGGTTCTCAGTCCACCTGCTGGCCTGGCTGCCTTCTCCTCGGGTTTACAGCAGAAAAGGCCCAAAAGTAGACACTCCAGTCTCTACTTTGCACTGAGTTCCAACCTGCCATATGGCTGCAATGACACTGCGGGACGTTTGGCAAGTATCAACCACTGAGGATGGCCTGTAAAGCCTCAGGGATCCGTAGTTTAATCTCCTCCCAAGATTGAACACATCAAAACTATTTCCTACAAACATGGCACAGGCCTCTCCGATAAACAGAACACCGTACGTTACTTCCTTTTGGAAGACTTTCTGGTTTCCTGGTCCCATCTGCCTGGAAGCATTCTGAGGTGTGAATGTATGAGGTTTTGATCACTTGTTGAGAGAAAAGATCCCTCTCTCACAGCCTTGATCCTGCGAATACCCGCTCTTGGCAGGCTGAGACGAGACGAGCCAGCGGTCCTACCCGCCTGTTTAGCTAAGGCTGACCATCCCGTCACCCCGAGGCAGAACACGTCTGTGCGGGAGGGTGCTGCCCGTGGGCCAGAGGGGCATCCGTGTACGTGTCCTTACGTGAAACAAGACTCAACGCCTAGTCTTTCTTTCTTCTTCTTCTTCTTTTTTTTAAAAATATATTTTATTCATTTTTTACAGAGAGGAAGGGAGAGAGATAGAAAGTCAGAAACATCGATGAGAGAGAGACATCGATCAGCCGCCTCCCGCACACCCCACTGTGGAGATGTGCCCGCAAGCAAGGTACATGCCCCCGACCGGAATCGAACCTGGGACTTTTCAGTCCGCAGGCCGACGCTCTATCCACTGAGCCAAACCGGTCTTAGCTTTCTTTCTTCTTATTACGTTTTTTAATAATTAAATTTTTTTTTCAATTAAAGTTGACATACAGTATTAGGTTAGTTTCGGTGTACCACATAGGATGGAGACATTAACGCAACTTGAGACGTGACCTCCCACGGTAAGTCTCGTGCCCACGCCTGGAACGACAGTGTTATTGACTGCGTTCCCTATGCTGTCCTTCACATTCTCATCCTGCTCTTCATCCCTCCCCCTTTCCCACCCAGCCACCCGACCCCTCTCCCCTCTGGCAACCACCACCAGAATGTTCTCTGGACACTGAGCCATAGGGCAGGTTGGGGATTGTTTGCTTTGCTTGTCCCTTCATTTTTTGTTCAGATTATTGTTCAGATTATTACAATTGTTCCTCTCTCCCCCCGCCCCACATAGCTCCCCTCCACCAGGTTCCCACCCCACCCTCTGCCCTTACCTCCCCCCACACTGTCTTCATTCATAGGTGTATGATTTTTGTCCAGTCTCTTCCCGCACCTCCCTAACCCCTTTTTCCCCTGAGAATTATCAGTCCACTCCCTTCTACGCCCCTGATTCTAGTATATTCACCAGTGTATTCTGTTCATCAGATGTTTTATTCACTTGGTTTTTAGATTCACTTGCTGTCCCCAATGGTAAGATTCCATTCCTTTAATATTCCATTGGATAAATGCTTATTCTTGGGAGTGGATATGGTGGGCATTGTGTGTGTCAGAACCAAGAGGAAGAAGAATGCCAGTGGCTGACTCTTAAATCCTGATGAAATGACTCCAACCTTCCCTGAGTTGGTAGAGTAGCTTTGTATGGTAGGTGTCCTATAGGGCCCAGTGGCTCAGCCTCCCCAGTTAACCTGAGGTGGACATGTCTGTCAAAGGAGCTTCTAGAAAGGGCTTTGGTTAGATGGGTTTGATCAGGGTGGGGTGCCGAGAGGAAACCCTCTTCTCCGTTGCTCGGAGGTAATGATGGGAAGGGCATTCCAGGGAAGAGGAAGAGCAGAAACAAGTCACGTGTGAGGCCCGAAAGAAAACCTAGCTGCCCCGTGCACAGTCAGTCAGCAAACATGTGCTGGGAGTGCCCTGCGTGTCCTGGCTCCATGCAGCGTGTGTAGCTAATTATCATGCAGCACCGGATCGCCGGGAGATAGGTTAGCGGGTCGCAGGCAGTTAGCTGACATCAGAAGGCAGCAGTAGGTGAAAGGTGTTACATGCTGTGGTTTCAATTACATGCCTGTCCTGTTCGTAATGAAGCAGAGAGATAACGCCCTTGTTTCGTTTTCCTTTGGGCAAAGGGGAGGGTTCCTTCTCACCCCCACCCCACCCCGTTTTCTGCCTTAGCCACTGTCACTGTTGCTTACGAGGTTCTGAGACTAGGCCTTCCTTTCTCTGTTATTCCCGAAATGCTAAATGGATCCTTTTTTTTTTTTTTAACCATTTCAACTTGATGCAACTTGCTTCTTTGTCCTTTTAGTTATGCGAAAACATGCTATAGTCTGACTGATAGCAGAGGCTCCAAAACAAATACAGCCAAGAACCCGAGTTTCACTGAGCTCTAGGAAAACAACTCATAAATTACACTCAAGATTTCATGTGGTTTCGTTTCACCTGGTTTTACATCCTGGGCATGGACCAACAGTAAATATTATACAATTACCACACTCAGTCTTGACATAGAGACAACTAGAAACTGAAAAGATACTCTTGTTTTACTAACTGCTCCTTTAAAAAATATGAGTAAGTATTAGCGAGGGAAAATGTCTTTGAACATTAATCTATTTAAAAAAATCTGTTTCTTAATGGCTATTTTTTTTCTTTTTTAAAATTCATCTTTATTGTTGAAAATATTACAGATGTCCCCATTGACTTCTCTTACCATAACCACCCCTCCCAGGCCTGCACCACTCTATCACGTGTGTCCACGGGTTATGCATGTGTCACATAAGTTCTCTGATTGATCACTCCCCTCCCACTCCTCCACTCCCGCCTTCCCCCAGATTCCACAGTCTGTGCATGCTTCTGCGTCTCCGGTTCTATTTTATTCATCAGTTTGTTTTGTTCATTAGATTCCACATATGAGCGAGACCATGTGCTCCTTAGCTTTCTCTGACTGCTTTATTTCACCATTTTTCATTTCCGACTTTCAAACAATACGGCTGGACAAAATGAGACCATGCTAGACACCTCAGGGGAAACACAGGGCAAGGACGGAGGAAATAATACAGACACTACATAATGGTCACAATTTTAGTTCAGCTTTTTAAAGATCCTGAAGCTATGCTACATGATGGCAGGGGGTGGGGGCTAGGGGTAGGGGTGGGAAGGTAGCTAGAACAAAGTATTCTCCTTCTTCAAGCCTCCGAATAGTCAGCCTATTGTTTGACAAAGAATCTGATGTCTGATAACACTACCATCCCTTTAGCAAGAGCTATTATACATTGAGCATATTCATTCATTCATTCATTGTTCATTTAACCAACCTTCGAAGCAGCTCCACTGTCCTAGGTTTTGGAGTTCCAACAGTGAGCAAAACAAAATCCCCCAGGACGATGCTGGGGGATGTTATCCCTGTCTGTCTGCCTTACTGTGGCCTCAGAAGGTGGGTATTGCCATCTCGACTGCATAGATGCGGAAAGTAGGAAACAGAAGTTGAGGCCAAGTTCAGGGCCCCAGAGCCAGACAAGAGCAAGGCCCAGGGGCTCAGACCTCGGAAACTAAATCCCCGGCGACGCCGTTCCACTAGTCCGCTGCCCCCGTTTAGGTTCAATGCGAATAAAGGGCATCACCTGATAACTAGTTAGTGGACTGAGGAAATAATACAAAGACTACCTAATGGTCACAATTTTAGTTTAGCTTTTTAAAGATCCTGAAGCTATAAGCAATCTTAGCATTCATGAGAATTAAGAGTCAGAAAGGGAAAGATGGCTTGGCAAAGAGGCACCCGGGGCAGGAAAATTATCAATGGGAAGAAGAAGGTGATGTCACTGTTTTCAATGTTCCTCTCATCTTCCCAGTGAGGACAGCCACTGTGGAATGCCCATTCCCAAACCATTCCCATATTCCTGTTCACCCTTCCTCTGCCCGCAATCCCATGCTCCCCTCCCTTGCTTCCCGTTACGTCCAGTGTCTACACAGCAGGAGCTGTGTGAGGAGGGTGAGTCACAGACTTGGTTCAGGCGGAGGCTGGATGGGGAGCTGGAGGGGGGACTCACGCACAATCCTCTAACCCCAGGACTCCAAAGGGAGACAGTGAGGTGTGTCGCTCGCTTCCCTCCGTGGGTAAGTTCCCCATGGAGCACCCACAGCGCCCTCCTCCTGTCCGACTCGTGCCTTGTCTGAAAGTGTGAAAAGGAAACACACCGTGTGAGGTCTCGCTGATGTCTGGCGTCCTCCCAGACGGGAGTTATCTGCTTGGGCTTTTGTGCCCGGGAACCTGAGAGAGTCCCGAAGAGCCTGCTGACAGGCAGGGCCGGAAAGGTCTCCTGATGAATGGATGGCTTTGTTGTGACCGGCCATTGAAGCAAAATCTAAAGAAGCTGTCACCAGGAAGGCAGGAACCAGTATCTTTTTTTTTTTTTAATATATTTTATTGATTTTTCACAGAGAGGAAGGGAGAGGAATAGAAAGTCAGAAACATTAATGAGAGAGAGACATCGATCAGCTGCCTCCTGCTGGGAATGTGCCCGCAACCAATGTACGTGCCCTTGACCGGAATCGAACCTGGGACCTTTCAGTCCCCAGGCCGACGCTCTATCCACTGAGCCAAACCGGTTTCGGCTGAACCAGTATCTTATACCTTAGCTTTCTGTGTCTGCTTTGGTTCAGAACTCACTGTCCCTCCCATGGGAGGCATCTCCAGGTCTGGACGTGCCCACCGTCCTGCAAGCTGGTGAGTTTCAGCCCAACTCCACGTCCACCCCTCGCTTCAGAGAGAGAATCCAGCCATGTCCACTCTTCTGGAACCTGGGAGTCACAAAAGGACTCAGAGGCCTCCCACCTTCCTGACCTATGAGCGCATCTCTCTCCACCATCCTCCCTCAGGGGCCATCCAGCCTCTGCTCCAGCAAGTTCCGTGATGGAGGCTCACTGCCGCCCAACGTGGCTTCTGCCCGAGAGCAATGGTGAGTAAATTCTAGATAAAACGGAGTCAGTCGCCTTCCTGCCACATCCCACGCGATGCTCCTAGGTCTGCCTCCAGACACGCCAGGAATCTAACCGCTCTTGCAAAACAGATTTGCCCTAAGAATGCTTACTCTGCTCTAGTACAAAGTCATTCACTGACTCATAGGACTTCAGAGCACGAAAGGATTTCAGAGATCCCTGTGTTATTTGGTGGATAAGACAGTCATCTTGTTTTGTTGGACCTTCAGAACTTTATTTTTGAGAGTCCACTCATTCCTCATATGACAAAGTGTTGTGTCTTCTCACCCTACATAAGTCCATATATGTGTATAGATGTATCTATACATACATGTTCGTTCCATCGCCTGAGGCTGCATTTTGTGGACAACCAGATCACACTATACACTAGTGATAAGCCTGTAGTGAAGGAAACTCCTTAAGACTTCCTCATGTGACCTACAAGTAAGTCCCATTTCCCCAGTCTTCCCTTTCCACAACCGGAACTTAAGTGCCTGAGTTTATATCCGCCTCAATTAATTTTGCCTCATTAATTTGGCCGGATTTTCCAGCCCATTAGTTCCCTTAATACCAAATCTATAACTCTCCACTTTCGCTGCACATTTCACTTGGTCATTCACAAATCGATGGGTATCATTCATATAACCACGCCGTTAAGAGAACAAACAGTCTGAATCTCAGCTCTGCCACCCAAGAACCGTGATCTTAAGGAAGTTATTTAAACCCTCGGCCGGCGGTTTCCTCATTTCTAAAGCAGAGAGAGAAGTGTCAGCTGCACAGAATGGCTGTAAGAATTAAATACATGCTGCAGAGAAGTGCAAGTGTCTGGCCCACTTTCGCACTCTGGGTTTGGTTATGCAAACCTAGCTGTGAAGCCACTTGACTCCAGTTATCCAGCCCCTATTTGCCCATCAAATCCACCATGAAATCTTGAGACACTGTGAAAACTGCCTTGGCGAAACTCATGTGCGTCATCGCTACCACGTTTTCGTCTTCCATTTCGGTTACTTAATCGAACCGGAAAATCATTTAGTCCTACGTCACTTCTTGCCATTGCCTAATGATGATCCCTTTTTTTTTTTATTTCTAAGTGTTCTCAAACGTTTGCAGATAAATGCTAGAATGTTGCTGGGATTTTATGGTTTTCTTTTTTTAAAAATATGTATTTTATTGATTTTTTACAGAGAGGAAAGGAGAGGGATAGAAAGTCAGAAACATCGATGAGAGAGAGACATCGATCAGCCGCCGCCTGCACACCCCGCTGTGCAGGAGGTACATGCCCCCAACCGGAATCGAACCCGGGACCTTTCAGTCCACAAGTCAACGCTCTGTCCACTGAGCCAAACCGGTCTTGGCTCATGGTTTTCTTCTTTTGTCAGGTTTGGGGCATGTCTCCATTTGCTGAAATCCCCAGACGGCTGGCTGAATTGGGACAGCGACAGGTGTGAGGTGTTCAGGCCTGTGGCTACAGTCTGGGCCAGGGAGGCCTACCCAAGACGTAGGGCTAAGAATCCAGCATCAACTCCTTCATATTCACATTTTTATCCTGTATTCCCAGGTGGGAGATCATGGTCCTTGATGACAAGGCGCGAATAAGAAGAGAGGACTAGTCCTGTTTTTCCCCATCACAGGTCCTATCCCTTCCCCGTTTCTTCTTTCCCACCAAAGTAAAGTAAAATAAAATGAATTCTACCATAAAGAACATGATGAAAATAGTATTTCACTCCTGACAATAATTATAACCATGTCATTATCCAGAAAATGGGGCCAATATGCTTGAACCTCATGAGCTCTCCAAGTCTCGCCGTCTGGCTTACTCGTTCCTGCACAATTTCAGTTTCTGGAGGTTTGCAGCCTGCCAGCTCTTAAGCCCCTGTTTGTTGTTTTCAGCATTTTTTACATACTTCAGTGCGCTCTGGACTCTAGGCCTCCGGACAGCATTCTGATGGGATTATCTCTCTCTCTCTCTCTTTCTCTCTCTCTCTCTCTCTCTCTGCTCTTTGTTCTTAGTTATGTGCCTCTCCTTGCATTCTTCTTTAAACGGCCTTTGATATTTTCCGTTAATTTGAACATGCCCTTTGTAACTACAACCCTCTGTCTTCTTCTTTTTTTTAGATCTTTCAAACCTCTCATTCTAATCATTCAAAACATTGTGGGCTGTTAGAAGTGTGTGTGTGTGTGTGTGTGTGTGTGTGTAATCTATTGCATATATCAGTTATGTGCTAAGTACTGTCTTATTTGTTGGGACACAAAGATTAACAGGATAGATGCAGCACTCCCCTGTTGAAGCTTAAAGTTTCCATATAAACTGAGATGAATACAAAGGCACTTAGGATTCCATCTGATATCGAATTCGAGAAGGGACGTTTGAGGAGCTCCAGGGGCACATAGAAATGACCCTTATCTGAACTAAAGGGCTGGGCTTCTCATTTTTCTAGTATCTCCTTTTCGAGTCTCAGTCGATAGAATCCCATCTACTTCCCTGAACAGCTAAAACGTCCCTCCAGAAGAATGTAATACATATCTGGCTGCATTCATCATCTGTTCCTTGAGGATCACAGATGCTGTGATGACATGGCACAATCCTCCAAGTGCTTGGCACACAGCAGACATTCAAAAATACTTACTGAATAAAAGGATAAATCTCCTTCCACTTCTATTTCCTAACGAGTCTCTTTTTAGATCCAAAATAACAGCTCCCTTAATTTCCTTCAGCTTCTTAGAGATGAATATGTCAGTGAGGTAGGCCGGTATCTGAGACCCTATTTTCATTTAAATATGGACAAAAACATTTGGCAGAGGCCCACATAATGTAAGCGCCTCATCAGACCTACTAATGACTTTGTGCCACTTGGTATGCTGTATCAGAAGCAAATTATATCAATGCCTGATAGGTTGGGTGGTCTGAGTTCATTTATTCATTCCAAGCTATCTACTGAGCACCTACTATGTGCAAGGAACTATTCTGAGCACTGTATGTTTTTCTTCCTCCTTTTAATATCACCAAGAGTGTGCCCTCTCTCAGGTTTTCTGCATCCTGGAATGTCTCGATTCCTGCTTCACCAGAATACCCCATTTTCTTCTGTTCCTTCTCTGTCAAAAATTCTGCCACTGACCAACCTTTTCTGTAACTGTAGATAAGCTAAAACAGGGTTCCTCAGTCTTTTGGTAATAAAAACTTTTTTTATATTCCTATACTGTTTTTTGAAATGCCAAATTAAGTCCAGTAACTTAAAAAATCAGAGCTATGAGATTAAGTATTATATTGTTATAAACTACATCCCTTTCCACCCACCACTAAGAATCACCGATCTTGATGGAAATAATTAACATTTTAGAAGAATATAGTCAAATTTATAGCATTATTCAATTGGTCATCAATATGAAGAATTGATGATCAATCAATAGGACTTGGACTTTAATTCAGATGTCTATATACCCCATATGTAGCATGAAAATTGGAATGCCCTTTCAATACTAAGACATAGGAAAGTAATTTAAGTAATCTATAATCAAATGCAAAAGCTATCCCCATAAACCATAATTTATTTTCCATATGAAATAAAGAGATGCTCTTATTTTCTTGAAAGGCATAGACTTTTATCAAAATTTCGGTAGCAATCATTTGAGTCATCAAATCATTTTCACTGGCCGTGATCTGAGCTCATAGTAACTTGTCACACGAGAAACAACACATCCATTTATCGTTGGTGTTTTCCTTATGTGCTGCTAACAGACCATGCTCTGTCCACACAAGGTCATGGCCATCTGACCTAGAAGCGAGCTGTGCTGAGTCAGGAGGTCAGAGATCATCACGGATTACTAAGAAAGCAATAACACATGAAAGTGATGGAGAGAAAAAAAAACACACCAAAAACCCTCATGCTAATTAGCCTACAAACTAGGCCAAATACAGTTTTGTCCGAAGATAAAAGGAATTTGGCATTGGCCAGAAAACTCTCAAGTAAGAAGTGGGAATTAAAATCATTTGTAGTGTGTTTACTTCCCATACGGATATGTTTCCCCGTCAGGGACATCCTTTCAATAATATTGATCAAGACTTTGCAGTAAGGCTAGGAAGTAATTGGTTGAATATATTCCAGTCTATCTTCAAGTTTTGCATTAGTCACAATTACCAGGAAATGCAGAGCAAGTTTTAGAAGAAATGAACAACACCTACAGGATGTCTTAGCATTGCTACTTTCGATTATTACATATATTAATGAAATATCCAAGCACGTTTCATATACCAGCAAGAGTACCTGAGACATGGTCAAGGGTATACGATTCCTATGACAACGAGCCTTAGGAATGGGTAGAAGGAAGCAACGCCCATCAGGTAGCGGCCAAATACAGTCTCGCAGGTTGGCATGGGTGCCTTCCCCAGGGAGCGAGCCTAGTGGATCCAATGTGTGAGCTATTGCAAGGGCTTACATTTGACGTTCACACATGACTGGCATGTGAGTGGTTTTCTTTTTCCCTCTTATTGTCATATCAAAGATCCCACACAGCTAATACAGGAAAGGGGCTGCCCTGGCCCTTGGGAAGTCAGAATCAAGAAATGAACTTTCTGCTGAGATCGGTTTGGCTCAGTGGATAGAGCGTTGGCCTGCGGACTGAAAGGTCCCGGGTTCGATTCCCGTCAAGGGCATGTATCCTGATTGCAGGCACATCCCCAGTAGGGGGGTGTGCAGGAGGCGGCTGATTGATGTCTCTCTCTCTCATCCATGTTTCTAACTCTCTATTCCTCTCTCTTCCTCTCTGTAAAAAAATCAATAAAATATATTAAAAAAAAAAAAGAAATGAACTTTCTGGTTTATCCACCAGCCACGTAAAAGCACGGTCAGCTGAATAGAGGCGCCTGCAAGGCGTGAGCATCTCCGAGCTCACAGGAGAAGTCCAAGGCGTGGGCCTCGGGCACTGAGAGTTTTGTATGGATCGTGGCCTCCCACGAGGCGTCCTGCCGGCCTAGGCGACCAGCCCGCCATCCCCAGCCAATCCGGAGCCGCTGCCACTCTCCCCGAGCCGGGGGGGTTCACCCTGTAAGTGGGGGCAGTGATCTCTCTTCATCTCTCCACCGTGACACGGTGAGAGCACTCCCCACCGCAGCGGGAAATGAGAGCAATCGTATGTGTCTCACAGCCGTGCTGGGAGGATGCGAAGGGAACATATGTAAGCAAACATGTTTTCGCACTTGGGTGGTGGCAACGCGGCTCTGCTGGTTGCGCTTCCTGTGACCGCGCCGAAGCCGTTTTCTGCGAAAATAAGTGACAACAAGAAGAGGAAAAGCAGTGGCGCTCGCTTCATTCCACCAGGCCCCACCCGCTGATTCCCCGGAGCGAGGCAGCCGGGGACCCTGCGAGATGCTCATTTGTGGAGGCGTTTGCTCAGGCACTTCAGAGCACGAGCACCGAAACACACACACACACTCACACACACTCACACACATACACTCACACACACTCACACACATACACTCACACACACACACACTCATACACAC
>PVJN01051847.1:0-14320 GCA_004026805.1 Lasiurus borealis
ATAATTAATTTTTATTCTAATTTCAGAGTAAAATATGATATAATGCAGATTTCTTGATATCTATCAAATGAAAATAACACTTAACCCCTATTAATATGGCTATTTTATAAAGTAACAAAACAAAGACAAAAAAACAGAAAATAAGTGTTGGTATGTGACTGTAGAGAAAATGGAGTCCTTGGCCTAGGTGGTAAGAATTTAAAATGGTATTACCACAATGGCAAATGATATAGTTATTTCTAAAAATTTAAATGCAAAATTACTATGGAGAGACAAAATGGTGATAGAATAGGCAGACGTATCCCGAGCCTTATACTGGAGCAGATAGAAGGAACAACTAAGTCAAATAACATGCACCCTGAATTGGCAAAGTAGACACAGTTGGTGAGACAATTTTCATCTGGGAAGGGCAGAGGATGCCTGGAGAATAGTAAAATTAGGGATCTGAGCTAGAGAGAATTAACAGACCTGCAAGCTGAGAGGGTCAGAAGGAACCCGCACAGTACCAAGGTTGTGTTCCATGAGACAGGCATAATATCTGACTGTGAAAAAGAAGTCCACAGGGCTGCTGCTGACCTAACATTAGAGATTCTAGACCTAAGCCCATAGCCACGAGAGATTGAGCCCAAAAGGGGCAACCTGAACAACTGACCAAGCCATGCCATGCCAGGCCAGGGAAAGAGGAGTTCACAATGGCACAGCTCTTCCTTCTCTTTGGTCTTGCTTTTATCTGCTGAACTCAGTTCAGAGGACCTTTTAAATACAAACACTCACTAGAGGGCTGAGATGCAGACTTGTGGAGTGTGGGTAGAGGCTGGGGAGAAAAGCAGGTTGGAAGAGGTGGTCAGGAGTCTGGCACTTAGACATACCTGACATGCTGGACCAAAGCAGCCATTTTTCCCTGAAGAGATAGCCCATCCCTGCAGTCTCCAATACAGATATTTATTTTCATTTGATAGATATCAAAGTATCTGTAGGTAACCAGTACAACCATACCAAGACTTCACCCTGAATGCTTTAAAAGAAACAAACAAATATCTGAATAGTCCCAGAGGGCCTGGAGGAAGTGGCATGAAGAGAGGCTGTTCAAGACCCAGACGGCCATATGGCAACCTCCCCAATTAAAGTTCTGTCAGAAATAGCCACTTAAGATATTAAGATTGAAAGTGGTAGTCAGGCTAAATGGGAAGACTGGTTCTGCCTGCTGTCAGTCAAGGCTGTAGAGTCAGACACAAACAGAGGAGAGGTGGACCACTTGGAACTTTAGTAAACTAACAGGAAACTGAGAAGTGGCAGACAACACAGATGAGTGGGATCTCCTGTTCTCCTGCTGGCCTGCTGGACTCTAACTGCCTTTGCCTTGGCCTCCACCCAGGACCCGGGCTTCCCTCCCTCTGGCCAGTCACAAGCACCCAGGACCTGAGCTGGCTTCACCCTGGCTGGCTGCAGCCACAGGGGACCTTGGGCAGGCAGCTTTGCCCAGGCTGCAGCTGCAGGCACCCAAGACCACAGGGTGTGTAGCTTGTCCCCCTCCTGGGCCACAGGCGCAGGTGCAGCTACTGGTGCTCAGGACTGCAGGCCAAGCAGTTGTTCTTCTCCTGGGCTGCAGCCCCAGCTGCTGGCACCCAAGACTGTGGGGCAGGCGGCTTGTCCCTCTTCAGGGCCAGAAGCACAGGCGCAGCTGCTGGCACCCAGGACCATGGAGCGGGTGGATTGTTCCTCTCTTGGGCTGCAGCCTGGCTGGTATCCATTCCTCTCTCCCCAGTATTGATTGTCTGAGCCATTATGATCTGATGGCATGAGAGCATGATGACTGTTTGCATATTAGCTCTTTATTATATAGGATTTTAACTTGTCAAGTCTATCTTCAAGTGAATATTATACCACTTCACATCTTGTATAGAAACTTCACTGTAACGAAATTTCATTTTTCCCCAGCAATCTTTGTGCTAAAATTGCTGTCATGTATTTTATTTTCACAGATGTTATAAAACTGACATTATATTATTATCTGTTTAAATAAATACATTTAAATAATAAGAAACTTCTATTATATTTTTTCCTATGCATTTACTGTCTTCGGTGTTTTCCATTTTTTTGGCATAGATCATTATTTGTATCTGGCAAAATTTTATTTCTGGGAGGAAAGAAGATAGCTATGATGGGAAGGCAGACTGCAAGATAGTGTGTGAGTGAGAAAACAAAGGGAGAGTGTGTGGTCACACGGGGAGTGTTTGTTGGTGAGTTGAGGGACAGCTATACCCCAGGAGACAGTGAGGGGCTGCTAGATGAGGCTCCCCTGACCAGGCAGCCCCCACTGCTGCTGGATTCCCTCCCAGAGCAACCAGATCGGACGAGGAGACCTTGCCATCTTGAAGGGGAAAGTGGATGTTAATGGAAGGCTGAAAATCTACAACTACAGTACCCACTAAACAGCTGTGAACCTGAGAACATTGGTCCCCAAGTGGTGCAAGCATGCAGATTCAGAGGAGCTTTACACTCCAACATGGAAAGATCAGATTTCGCCTGGGATAAGGTGAGGTCTCTGGTTCCTGCAGGAGAGAGAAATGTGTGCATGGTGGGAGCTGAAGACCTGGGTAAGTCTGCTTGTAGGAAAATCCATGGCTGTTGGGGCTGGCCTGATCCATGAATGTGGAAGGGGTCTGCAGAGCTGTTAACAGAAGTGAACTCTAAAATGCAAACCATTTTGATTTGGACCCAAAAGGACAGCCTAAAGATTTTAAAAGTGTGCCAGCTGCTTAGACCCAAGGGGAAAAAAGAATGCACAGACCTGTGTGAAGCCCTGGAGTTCACACACTTACTCTGGCTCTTTTATTTCTTTTCCTCTTTAAATCCTTGCTTCTGATTACTAAGCCCAATACATAGAATCACCCAATCTGAGTCACTCTAAGAGACTGCAGGGGAAAGTTGTTTTTCTGGAAACTGAGGATCAGAGCAGGGAATAACCATCAGAGAACCACTCTGGGTCAATCCATTCCATCAAAATGGTTTTAAGTGCCACATGGAAAACAAATCTACATACTAGATAGAGAGGACCTATTGACCCGGGGGTCAAACCAGAAACAATGCCACCCAAGAATTGAATCACAAATTGATTATTTTTTAAAAGCAAATAAAGGAAAATATGAAATAGAGACATACAGCTTGCTTAAAAATCAGGGATGGCTTACAACACTGAGGAGCAGCAGAATGCAGAAAACTTCAAAACTGTCCTGACTATGAAACAGGCCTGCCAAAGAGAACAGTAGAGGAAGTGAATGATTTTCACTACTGCACATTTTTTTTCATCTTTTACTTAAGAAACTATTTTTTTCTTTTTTCCTCCTCACTTGATTTTACCTTTTTAATTATTATATTTTTATTTTCAATCAGTATTATTACTACTACTATTTTACTTTTTTTTTTTTTAAGTGTCATATTTCTTTTGATTTTCTTTTGATTTTACTTTGGCATTAGTGTTCTACATTTTCATCTTTCTTTTAGCATTATTTTACTCAATCTCAACTTTAGCTTCATGCCAACATTCTCTTCCTCACTTTTCCCCTTCTGTTGTCCTGTATCTCTTACCCTATTTCTGCTTTAGATTTTGTGTATTCCTTCTTTTTACCACCTGTTAAAATTTCACCCTACTTATATATCTAATTTCATATCCCCTGATCCAAGACCATACACACCTCTCTCTTCTCTTTCCTCACTATCCAATTTTTTTCTCTGTCCCTTTGTTGTTTGCTTGATTGTTGATTATATCGATTTTTTATGCTTATTTGTGAAATAGTTTTTCTTTTTGTTTTTTTTCACTCTTATTTCTTATTCTCTCTCTTTTTTTCTCACTTTTTTTTTCTTTCCCTAATTTCATGTTTGTACATCTTTTTCTCTCTTTTTGTTTCCTTTCTTTCTCTCTTATCCTCTAATTTGCCTTTCTCTGGGGTTACCTTTATCTGGGGTTATTAATATTGTGAATACATTTGACTCAGTTCCTTGTACATTGTATCTTGTTGTGTTGTATTTTCTGTCTTTAAATCAATGCATGAGAGAGAGAACTACATAACCAGATACCAGGAAAAGAGATATCACGGTGAGACAAAGAAACAGCCTACATGTGAAAGAAAAGCAGGTATCACCAGGAAAGGAAGTAAATGAAATGGAGACAAGCAACCCTGTCAAAAAAAGAATGCCAAGAAATGGTCATAAGGTGGATGAAAATAATGGAATACAAATTTGACAATATGTGTAAGAATCAAGAAGAAATGAAGAAGAACCAAGAAGAAATAAAAAATGATATTGCTGCTATAAAGAACTTAATAGAAACCATCAACATTATTCAAGAAGAAGCAGAGGACCACATCAGCGAGCAAGAAGACAAGGTAGGAATAAAATATCTAAATAGATCAGCTTATTAAAAAAAAATTAGAAAACAGGAGGAGAGCCAAAGGGAACTTTGGGATAACATGAAACAAAACAACATAATCATAATAGGGGTTCTAGAAGGAGAAGAAATTGAGCAAGAAATAGAAAACCTGTTTGAATAAATAATGACAGAAAACTTCCCTGAAATTGGCAAGAAAAAATCCATACAAATCCAAGAAGCTCACAGATTTCCAAGCAAAATGAACCCCAAAAGACAGACACCAAGCATATTATAATTAAATTGTCAAACAACAACAACAAAATAAAAATATTAAAAGCTGCCAGAGAGAGACAAAAAGTTACTTACAAAGAATCCCCCATCAGAAACATATCAGGCCAGAGGGAATGGAATGAAATATAAAGTCATGCAAAGGAAGACTCTGAACCTAAGAATACCCAGCAAGGTTATCAATCAAAATTGAAGGTGAAATCAGGAGCTTCACAGACAAAAAAGGACTAAGGGAGTGAGTGTATTACCACCAAACCAGAAATGCTAGAAATGATAAAGGGTCTGCTGAAAAAAGAAAAAAAAAGAAAGAAAATGAAGAAGGAACTTAGGGGTAAAGAACAAAAATGGTGAAGAACAAATACCTATGAATAATAATTTTAAATGTAAATGGATTAAATGCCCCAATCAAAATATAGGGTAACTGAGTGGATAAGAAATAATGACCCATATATTTGCTGTCTACAAGAAAAATCACCTCAGAAAATAAGACACACACAGATTGAAGGTGAAGGGATGGAAAAAAGTTTTTTTCAGGTGAATGGAAATGAAAAATAAGCTTGGGTACCAATACTTATATCTGACAAATTAGATCTCAAAGTGAAGGACATAACAAGAGATAAGAAAAGCCACTTCATAATACTAGAGGGAGCAACCCAACGAGAAGAAATAACTCTGGTAAACATATACACACCAAATACAGGAGCACCCAAATACAAAACAAAACAAAACTAAAACAAAGACAAAAAAATTCTAGAGGATATCAAGGGAGAGATTGACAACAATACAGTCATAGTAGGAGATTTTAATTGAACAGATCCTCTAAACAAAAAATCAGCAAAGAAACATCAATCCTAAATGACTCACTAGACCAGATGGAATTAATCAACATCTTCAGAACATTTAACCCCAAAGCCATAGAATATACATTCTTCTCAAGCACACATGGGTCATTTTCAAAGATAGACCATATATTGGGTCATAGGCAAATTCAAGAAGATAGAAATCTTATCAAGTATCTTCTCAGATCACAATGGCTTAAACTGGAAATCAAGTACAGTAAAAACAATCTAAAAAAATTCAAAACCTGGAGAATAAATAGAATGCTATTAAACAATGACTGAGTTACCAGAGAGCTCAAAGAAGAAATAAAAAAACATCAGGGCAACACAATGAAAACACAAAATCCAAAATCTATGGGACACAGAGAAAGTAGTCTTGAGAGGGAAGTTCATAGCTCTACAAGCCTACTGCAAAAACAAACAAACAAACAAAAAGAAACAATGGTAATAAACTACTTAACCATACAGCTCAAAGAGTTAGAAAGAGATCAACAAGAAAAGCCCAGTGTAAGCAGGAGGAAGAAAATAGTAAAGATCAGAGCGAAATAGATGACGTAGAGACCAAAAAGACAATACAAAAGATCAACAAAACCAAGAGCTGGTTCTTTGAAAGGATAAACAAGATTGATGAACATCTAGCAAGGCTCGCCAAAAGCAGAGAGAGGACCCAAATAAACAAAATCAGAAATAAAACAGAAAAAATAACAACAGACCATACCAAAATACAAAGGATTGTTAAAAAATACTATGAGCAACTCTATTCCAACAAACTGGACAATGTGGAGGAAATGAACATGTTCCTAGAAAAATAAAACCTTCCAAAACTCCATGAGGAAGAACTTAAACAACTCAATAGGCCAAAAACTATGGAAGAAATTGAAGCAGTCATCAAAAAGCTTCCAGCAAACAGAAGCCTGGGGCCAGAGAACTTCACAGGGGAGTTTTAACAGAAAATTCAAAGAAGAACTTAAAACTATTCTCCTCAGACTATTCCAAACAATTCAGCAGGAAGGAACACTTTTAAGCTCTTTCTATGAAGCCAGCATCACCCTAATACCAAAAGCAGATAAAACCAACACAATGAAAGAGAATTACAGAACAATATCACACATAAACATAAATGCTGAAATCCTCAACAAAATTCTAGTAAATTGAATCCAGCAGTACATCAGAAAGATCATCCACCATGACCAAGTAGAATTTATCCTAGTGATGCAAAGATGGTGCAATATTCACAAATCAATAAATGTGATACATCAGATAAACTAATTGAGACATAACAATCACATAGTCATATCAATTGATGTAGAAAAAGCATTTGACAAAATCCAACACCCTTTCTTGATAAAAACTCTTAACAAGGTGGGAATAGAAGGATCATATCTCAACATCATAAAAGCCGTATATGACAAACCCACAGCCAACAGCATACTCAATGGGCAAAAACTAACACTATTTCTCCTAAGAACAGGAATAAGACAGGGATGCCCAATCTCACTATTCCTGTTCAACATAATATTGGAAGTATCAACCATTGCAATTAGATGAGAAGAAATAATAAAAGACATCCAAATTGGAAAATAACAAGTAAAGCTTCCTTAGTTGAAATGATATTGTACACAAAAAACAACAACAAAAGAGTCCATCAAAAAAATAGTAAAAAAATTAGTAAATTTAATAAATGAATTCAGCTATGCAGCAGGATACAAATTTAATGCCAAAAAAAATCTATGGCATTTCTATACACAAATAGTGAACTTTTTGAAAGAGAGACTAACTAAAAATGCAATCCTATTTATCATCGCACCAAAAAAATTAAGATGCCTAGAAATATACTTAACTAACGAAGTAAAATATGTGTATGCAGAAAACTACAGGACATTGAAAGAAAGAGATAGAAGAAGATATAAACAGATGGAAGAATATACCATGTTTATGGATTGGTAAAATCAGCATCATTAAAATGTCCATATTACCCCAAATAATCTATAGATTCAATGCATTCCCCATTAAAATAACGATGGAATATTTCACAGACCTAGAAAGAGCTCTCCAAAAAATTCATCTGGAAAAATAAAAGACCCCTAATAGCGACAGCAATCCTGAGAAAGAAGAACAAAATGGGTAGGATCTCAATACCAGATGTCAATCTGTATTATAAAGCTACTGTTCTCAAAACAGCCTGATACTGGCACAAGAACAGACACACAGACCAATGGAATAGAATAGGAAACCCAGATTTGACCCAAACCACTATGCTCAATTAGTATTTGACAAAGGATGCATGAACATACAATGGAGTCAAGACAGTCTCTTTAACAAATGGAGGTGGGAAAATTGGACACATGCATGCAAAAAAAAAATGAAAATATGCCATCAAATTACACCATCCACAAAAATAAACTCAAAATGTATCAAAGACTTAAATATAAGATGGGAAACCATAAAAATACTAGTGGAATCCACAGGCAGAGAAATTTCAGACATATGCCAAAGCAATTTCTTTACTGGTACTGCTCCTAGGGCAATGAAAACTAAAGAGAAAATAAATAAATGGGGTTACACCAAAATAAAAAGCTTTTGCACAGCCAAGGAAACCATCAATAAAACAACAAGAAAGCCTATTGTATGGGACAACACTTTTGCAAATGTTATCACTGATAAAGGTTTAATCTCCAAGTTATAGAGGGAACTTATACAACTTAATAAGAGGAAGATATATGATCCAATAAAAAATAATGGGCAATGGATCTAAATAGGATCATTTTGAAAGAAGACAGAAGGAAGGCCAAGAGACATATGAAAATATGCTCAAAGTCACTAATTATTGGAGAGATGCAAATCAAAAATACAATGTGGTACCATCTCACACTTGAAAGAATGGCAATCATAACAAATCAACAAATGACAAGTGCTGGCAAGGTTGGGGAGAAAAAAGAACCCTCGTGCACTGCTGATGGGAATGCAGACTGGCACAGCCACTGTGGAGAACAATATAGAGTTTCCTCAAAAAACTAAAAATGGAACTCCCATTTGACCCAGTAATCCCCATTCCTAGGAATATATCACAAGAAACTGGAAATACCAATCAGAAAGGATATATGCACCCCTATGTTCATAGCAGCACAATTCACCATAACTAAGATTCAGAAACAGCCTAAGTGCCCATCAGCAGATGAGCAGATTAAAAAATAGTGGTACATCTACAAAATGGAATACTATGCTGCTACAAAAAGAAGGAACTTTTACCATTTGCAGCAGCATGGATGGATCTGGAGAGCATTATGTTAAGTGAAATAAGGCAGGAAATGAAAAGAAAATACCACAGGATTGCAATCATTTATGGAAAATAAAGAACATTATAACCTGATGAACAAAAAGATAGATACAGAGGCAGTAAAGCATTGAAAATACTGTCAAATTACAGTGGGAAGCCTGAAGAGTGCTGGGGACAGGTGTAAAGAGATGAACCAAAAGACCTGTACGTATGCATATAAGCACACCAATGAACACAAGACCGTGGGGGTGTGTGGATGAAGGCATGCAAAAGGGGTCGGGAAGGCTGGGGGAAGGTCCATGGGGGGAAAAAAGGATATATATGTACTACTAAATGTAATACTTTAAACAATAAAAAAATTGAAAAAAAAAGAAATTAAAACTGAGAAAACATGTAAAATATTTACTTATTATTTTATTTAAAAATAAAAATCCATGAACTATTTAAAAAAATATTTCTGCTTGCAGGACTTCTTTTAACATTTCTAACACTACAAATATGCTGGTCATAAAAAAAATTCAATCTTTTATATATGAAAAATATATTTTACTTATTTTATAAATATTTTCACTCAGTCTAGAATTATAAATTGAGAGGATTCCCCCCCTTACCCCACTGTGTGTTCTTTAATGATGATGCTCTATTGTCTTCTCCCTTACACTGTTTCTGATGAGAAATCTTTTGTAATGCTTATGTTTATTCCTGTGTATACTTACTTTCTTTTCTTCTGACTACTTAAAAGATTTTTCTTTTCATCATTGGTGTTGAGCAATATGATTATTATGTGTCTTGATGTAGCTTTCTTTGTGTCCTATGCTTACTCTTTACTGAGCTTCTTTGATCTATGGATTTATAATTTTTACTATATTTTGCTAAATTTGAAACATTTTGAATCATTCTTTCTCCAGATGAGAAAGAATGGGTATCTAAAGGGGGACGGGAGGAAGAGGAGTGAATCAAACACAAACTGTAGGGTCAGGACCTCGGCAGGCAATTGAGTACGGAATGACCAGCAAGACCATCCCTGCAGTGGCCAGTTCATGACCAGCTGCCTGAGCCTGTCTAGTTCCTGGGCTGGGTGGTTTCATACATCTGCTCTGTGATGCCCAGCACTTCAGTGCTGTTGGGGCTGTGTGTAGTCTACAGGGAAGGCACAGCCTGGGATCAGAGCCTTGATCCATGCAATAACCAGATCTGGGCACTGGGGATATGGCCAGTTCTCTGCACCATGAGTCACGCCACTGTTGCGTCCCTGGTACAGTCATGCTGCCTTCTTCCATCACGATCCCCTAAGTTTGCAGCGATGGAGGTGTACTGTCATAGGTTTGGGTGAATGGAACATGGAAGACCCATAGGTGATAGCAGATGTCGGATGCTGGTTGGGGAGGCAGTTGTGTGAGTTTGCATTAAGCACTCACAGTCATACCAACTAGAGGCCTGGTGCATTAAAATTCATGCACTGCAGGTGGGTGCCTCAGAATAGCTAGCCCTGGGGGGTTGGGGGACTGAGGGGCTAGGCAACTACAGATGCAAGCATGAAGAGTGGCCAGACTGGCCTGGGTGGCACCTGGCTATGCCGTGTGGTTGAGGGGACTGGATGTCACCAACTTGTGGCTGTGGGCACCACCATCTTTGAGGGTGTAGCAGTCAATTAGTATGTCTCCTCTTTATGGTTGTGGGCACCGATATCTTTGTCAGGGCATGATGTACAATTTGCATATTCACTCTTTATTAGATAGGACGGTGAACTCACAGAAAAAAAAAATTTTTAAATCCCATTTACCACTGCACCAAAAGAATTAAGATACCTAAGAATAAACTTAACTTAAGAGGTAAAAGGGGAGAGACTCCAAGATGGCAGCATACATAAACACCTATACTGCTGCTTCACACAACAATTTCAAAACAACAACTAAAAGACAGAATGGACAGCATCCAGAACCACAGGAAAGTTGCTGAGTGGAAATTCTACGACTAGAAGGAAAGAGAGGGGCGCACGGAGACCCAGAGGAGCTGTAAAAAGCTGAGGTATGGAAACATGCACGTGGAGAGAGCGGGTGCCGGAGTATCTGGCTGGCTTTCTCTGGCGGGAGGGAGAGAAAGACTCCCAACTGCATTGAACCCCTTATCCTACAGCACTGAACCCCATGTCCAGGTGAGACTCATACAGAGGAAGTTTAGACTGTGAAAAAGGAGAAGTGCACGGAAATTTAGGGGAGTCATGAAAGGGCAGAAGTCTGGTGGCTCACACAGCACTGCGCGCAAAAGGCTGACTGCTGATTGTGCTACTGGCTTTCACGAGTGGGCAGGAGACAGAGCCTCCCAACTGCACCACTTCTAACTCCACTTGATCCCAGTCCAGTTTCAGGCGAACCCCTGGGGACCCAGACTCATATGGTTCTGGAGTGCTGGGGAGCCGGAAAGGCAGTGGTCTGGAGGCACTGCATGCATATGCATAGGGTTGACTCTAGCCATTACCCAGAGTCACGTGAGACCCAGGGCCTGGGTAGGGTAGGGCCTACTGGAAGGCAAGGCAGTCTGTTAAGCCCTGAAATTCCACCTATCCCAAATTCAACAGAGATACTTTTGCATTTCTGCAAGTCTTGTATCATAAGGCTGAATCCAACACAGAAGTTCTTCGGCATAGTGAAAATGTGGAAACAAAAGAAGAGATCACAAACAAAAGAAATGGAGGAAAACAAACGACTGGATAGAGTTCAAAACCATGCTTATAAGGTTTTTCAAGAATATCCTAGAAAAGATGAATAAATTTAGCGAGACCCAAGAGGAGATGAAAAAGGACCCTCTAGAGATGAAAAAGGACCAACTAGAGATAAAAAAAAGACTAACTAGAAATTAAACATACACTGACTGAAATAAAAAAAAAATAATATACAGAGACCTAACAGCAGACTGGAGAAAGGCAAAAATCAAGTAAAACATTTGAAATATAAAGAATCAGAAAATACTCAACTGGAAAAGCAAGAAGAAAAAAGAACCCAAAAATGTGAAGATATAATGTAAGGAGCCTCTGGGACAGCTTCAAGTGTACCAACATCAGAATTGTGGGGGTGCCAGAAGATGAGAGAGAGCAAGATACAGAAAAACCTATTTGAAGAAATGACTGAAAACTTCCCACATCTGGTGAAAAAAAATAGACTTACAAGTACAGGAAGCACACAGAACTCCATATAAAAGGAATCCAAAGGTGGACTACACCAAGACACATCATAATTAAAATACCAAGAGCAAAAGACAAAGAGAATATTAAAGGCAGCAAGAGAAAAACAGTTAATTACCTACAAGGGAATACCCATACGATTGTCAGCTGATTTCTCAACAGAAACTATGAAGGCCAGATGGGAATGGCAAGAAATATTCAACGTGATGAATAGCAAGAACCTACAACCAAGGTTACTCTACCAGCAAAGCTATCATTCAGAATTGAAGGGCAGATAAAGAGCTTCATAGATAAGAAAAAGCTAAAGGAATTCATCAACTCCAAACCAGTATTATATGAAATGCTGAAAGGTACTCTTTTAGAAGAGAAAGAAGAAACAGGTAAAAGATAAAAAATTATGAACAACAAATACATATCTATCAACAAGTGAATCTAAAAATTAAGTGAATTAAAAATTTGATCAATAGAATAAACGTGAATATAACAGAATCAGGAGCACAGAAAGGGTGTGGACTGATAATTCTCTGGGGGAAAAGGGTGAGGGCGGTGCAGGGAGTGACTGAACAGAAATCATACACCTATGGATAAGGTCAATGGGGGGGAGGTAAGGGTAGAGGGAGGGTGAGAGCCAGGTGGAGGGGAGCTATGCTGGGGGAAAAAAGAGAAACAAATGTAATAATCTGAATAATAAAGATTTAATTTAAGAAACAAAAAGAGGTAAAAGACCTGTACTCAAAAAACTATAGGACACTAATAAAGAAGATAGAGGAAGACATAAGCAGATGGAAGAATATACTGTGTTCATGGATTGGTACAATCAACATCATTAAAATGTCCATATTACCCAAAACAATCTACAGATTCAATATAATCCCCATTAAAATACCAAAGGCATATTTCACAGACCTAGAATGAACTCTCCAAAAATACTTCTGGAATAAAAAAAGACCCCGAATAGCCACAGCAATCCTGGAAAGAAGAATAAAGTAGCTGGATCTCAATACCAGATTTCAAGCTGTATTACAAAGCCACTGTTCTCAAAAGTGCCTGGTACTGGCACAAGAACAGACATATAGACTAATGGAATAGAATAGAGCACCTAGAAATCAATTCAAATTACTATGATCAATGAATATTTGATAAAGGAGGTAAGAACATATATTGGAGACAATAAATGATGGAAAAATCAGTCAGATACATGCAAAATAATGAAACTAGACCACCAACTTACACCATACACAAAAATGAACTCAAAATGAATAACGGACTTAAACATAAGATGAGAAACTATAAAAATATTAGATGAACCCACAGTAAGCAAAATCTTAGACATACGTCAAAGCAATATCTTCACTGATATAGCTCCTAGGGCAATTGAAACTAAAGAGAAAAATAAACAAATGGGACTACATCAAAATAAAAATTTCTGCACAGCAAAAGAAACCACCAACATACCAACAAGAAAGTCCATTGTATGAGAGAACATATTTGCCAATCTTATTACCAATAAAGGTTTAATTTCCACATTTATAGGGAACTTATACAACTTAACAAAAGAAAGATAAACAACCCAATTTTAAAAATTTGCATAGGACCTAAATAGATAACTTTTCAAAAGAGGACATAAGGAAGGCCAAGAGACATATGAAAACATGCTCAAAATCACTAATCATCCACGAGATGCAAATCAAAATGACAATGAGGTGCCATCTCACACCTGTGAGAATGACTATCATCAACAAATCAACAAATGATAAGTGCTGGTGAGGTGGAGAAAAAGGAACCTTGTACACTGCTGGTGGGAATGCAGACTGGTGCAGCCACTGTGGAGAACAGTATGGAGTTTTCCCCAAAAAACTAAAAATGGAACTCCCATTTGACCCAGTGATCCCATTTCTAGAAATATATTTCAAGATACTATAAACATCTATCAGAAAGAATATATGCACCTTAGGTTCATAGCAGCACAATTTACCATAGCTATGATTTGGAACAGCCTAAGTGTCCATCAGCAGATGAGTGGGTTAAAAAACTGTAGTAAATCTACACAATGGAATACTGTGCTGCCATTAAAAAAAAGAAGAAGAAGAGGGAGCTATTACCATTTGCAACAGCATGTATGGTCTTGAAGAGCATTATGCTAAGCGATATAAGTCAGTTAGAAATCTCACTCATTTGTAGAATATAATGAACAACATGAACTGATGAACAAAAAGATATAGAGAAGCATGGATATGATGCTCAAACCTCAGAGGGAAGGTAGGGCAGGGAGGGTGTAAAGGGGAGAGATCAACCAAAGGACTTGTATGCAAGAATATAAGCATAACCAATGGACACCAAAATCAGAGGTATGAGGACTAAAGCAG
>PVJN01051848.1:0-14317 GCA_004026805.1 Lasiurus borealis
TCTGATTGACAGGCTCCTCCCTGGCCGGGCTGGTATGAGAAGTGGGAAAACCTACAGCTGGGGAAGGCCTGGGGCCCGAAGGGGAAGGGCTGCCGAATGATAACGGGGGTTGAGGGGGAAGAGAGGGGGGGCAATAGGGGGAGGGGAGGCTCACCTCCCCAGAGCCCTCTGTCTACCTCCTCGGTGCCTTCCCTCCCAGGAGGACCCAGGCCACAGCCGAGATCACGAGTGGGGCGTCCCTGTCGGCCAACATCGAGTGGAAGCTGACCCTGTGGACCACCTGCGGCCTCTCCAAGGACGGCTCCGGCGGCTGGCAGGACCTGGTGTGCCTGGGGGGCAGCCGGGCCCAGGAGCAGGTGCGCGCTGGGGGGGGGGCTGGGGCAGGACCACGCGCAGGCTGTGTCTCCGGAGGCCGGGCGATGCCTGATTTTCTCTGGGTTTCCCGGTGCTCCGCGTGGAGAGAGAGAGATTCTGCCCGCCTGCGTGTCTCAGGTCCCTGTGTGTGCGGGGCCGGCCCCAGCCTCCTGGGATACAGCCTCCAGCAGGCGTCTGAGGACGAGGGCCGTGCGAGGCAGCGTCAGGTCAGGCAGACGTGGGCTCAGGGCCTGGCTCTGAAGTCTTAGCTGCGTGGCCACAGGCCGAACGAGGACGGCACGGGCCACAGGACGGCACGGCCACAGGGTGGCAGGTGCTGTGTGCGTGCAGCTGGTGTCGGGCTGAGCAAAGGGCGGTGCTGCCGGTCGGAATGTGTTTACTATTGCCAGGGCTTGGGTAAAGAGGCACTGCGTACCTTTGGAGATCCTGGGGCACCTGGGGCCCCGTGCCAAGGGCTGTGGCGGGTGCAGAGGCCGTGAGGCTGGGCTCTGCCCTGTTAGGTCTCAGAGACAAGCGGGGAGGGGACTCACGTTGGACACATGAAGAAGCACACCTGTGCAGAGGAAGAGGCCCTGATGGGGATGGAAGGGCTTTCTGGAAGAGGAGGGCGCCCCTGGGTCTCCCCTGGAGGGCAGTCTACACAGATCTCAGGAGAGGGGAGAGGGAGAGGCAGGTTTGGGGAAGGGGCGGTCAGTGAGAGGCCAGGAGGAAGTTTGGGCACAAAGGCTGGAGCTCGGAGCGGGGCATGCTGGGAGCAGGTCCGAGGGGCCTGGAGGTGGGAAAACGGCCTGCAGTTGGGTCTGGCTGGTACAGTGGGTGCAGCTGAGCGGCCCCTGGGAGCCAGAGCTGCAGCCCCTGTGTACCAGACACCCCACCTTCCCTCTTCCCCTAGAGCAGTGGTTCTCAACCTTTCTAATGCCGCGACCTTTTAATACAGTTCCTCATGTGGTGGTGACCCCCAACCATACTTCATAACTGTAATTTTGCTATTGTTATGAATTATAATGTAAATACCTGTGTTTTCCGATGGTCAGAGGCGACCCCTGTGAAAGTGCCATTCGACCCCCAAAGGGGTCGCGACCCACAGGTTGAGAACCGCTGCCCTAGAGGCTCCCAAGATGCACTGGGCCTGGGCGGGCTGGGTGGTGGGCCTACAGCAGAGCTCCGGGCCGGCGGCACCTTCGGCCCACGGGCTCCAGGTTCTGCCCCGAGCTGGTCCTATAATGGCCACTCAGTCCAGCCATGTGCCAGCCTGGCTCAGCATGGCAGGGGCATGGCTGCAAGGCAGCGACAGCCGGAGTTCCAGGGCCCCATCCGGGGAGGAGAGAGGCCAGAGGCTGTCACTGCGGGGTGAGCGCTGAGCTGCTGTGGGCACACAGCCTTCTGGGCACAGTGAGGGCACCGAGCTTCGCTGAGGCCTGTGGGGAGCTCCTTGGAGCAGGTGCCAGCACCCACCACAAATGAGGGGGTGACGGGGACACAGAAACCTTCGGGGGGAAGGCCAGGGCAGAGGGGGACTGGCACTCACAGGTGCTCACAGCAGCGGCCCCCCCCCTAGTGCAAAAGCCACGTCTTAGGACGCTGGCAGCATCAGTCTCTGGAGCGTGGCTTCCCATAACCACAGACCATTCCCGGCCCCCTCCCTCGAGATGGTCGTTGAACTTCATTCAGCCTCGGCTGGGGAAGGACTCGGGGGCAGAGAGCCACTGAGAATGCAGAGCGGTTAGTGACCGTGTTTATTATTAGGCCTTACCCAGCCATGGGGCGTGAGGCGGTGCCCGTGTGGGCGAGCGTGCCCGCTGGGGAGCGGGCTGAGTCGGTGCGATGCCGCCTCATTTCCTGAGCCCGCTGTGGAGAGCCGGCCTGGCTGCCACACCACACAGGGCGGCAGCTTCAAGGCGGGCAGTTCCCCCGGAACTCTGAGCGCCCCCACCCCGCACCCCGGGAGCCGCCCAGAGACTCAGTGAGGCGCGTAGCAGGGTTTCCTCCCTCCAAGGGCAGCAGCCAGGAAGCACAGGTGCAGAGTAGGTGTGTGGAGAGCGGGGCAGGCGAGGAGGGGGAGCACCGGCCGGCCTGGTGGTTAGGAGAGCTTCCGGAGCAAGGGGCGCCCACAGACATAGCCCAGGCAGGGACAAGGAGAAGGGGTGCCCCAGAGGGGAGCGGTGTATGAAGGCACAAGAGGAGGAAAGGAGCGGGGGGCACTCCAAAGGGAGGGGCTGGGGAGCTGAGGGCCCAGAGGCCGGCTGAGGGGTTTGGATTTCTCTTGGGGAAGGGTGTCTCGGGGTGGGGGAGCGGGGTGTGGGGTGACCAGATCTGCAGCTGTGGCTGTGGCTGGTACAGTGGGCACAGCTGAGTGGCTGGAGCAGTAGAGCGTGGGCTGGAGAGGAGGGACATGGGAACCCAAGGAGAGGGAGGCGGCAGCCCCTGGGGAGCCCGGATGGAGGTGGATGGGTGCTGGCGGCTAGAAAGCAGAGCAGCAGTGCTGGTTAGGGATGGGTGGGGAGTCCTGGCCAGAGAGACACGTGCACCAGTTGCCACAGCAACAGGCTAGCTGCTCAGGAGGGGCCTGGGCTGGGGACAAGGCAGTCCCTCGTGTGCAGGACGCAACAGGCAGCTGGGTAGACCCTGGGATGGAGGCTGCAGGAGAGGGAACCGGAAGCTGGTGCTGAGGGACTCACCTGCCTGGTCCTTTGGGTGGATTGACTGGGGGCAGAGGGCAGAGGCCCCATGTCCCTGACCCCCACTCCCTGTTCCCCCTCCAGAAGCCCCTGCAGCAGCTGTGGAACGCCATCCTGCTGGTGGCCATGCTCCTGTGCACAGGCCTCGTGGTCCAGGCCCAGAGGCAGGCGTCCCGGCACAGCCAGCAGGAGCCCGGAGGCCAGGTGGGAGCCAGCCCCGGGCGGCCCGGGCCCCCGGCCCTCGGCCCTGCCCAACCGTGCGCGTCCCCCCCTCCCCCCAGGTGGACCTGCTCAAGCGCCGCGTGGTGCGCAGGCTGGCATCCCTCAAGACGCGGCGCTGCAGGCTGGGCAGGGCGGCCCAGGGCCCCCCGGAGCCCGGCGCCGAGACCTGCGCCGTGTGCTTGGACTACTTCTGCCACAAGCAGGTGAGACCTCGGAACCACCCCCAGCGGCACCGCAGACAGCAGAATGCGGGGTGGCTGGCCCCTGGGGTTTCCGTTCCCCGGCCTGGGTGAGGACGCGGGGCCAGGCACCTCTGAGGCCTGCAGCTATGGCCTGAGGCCTTCCTGCCCCCCCACCCCGCCCTCCTCCCCCCGCAGTGGCTCCGGGTGCTGCCCTGCAAGCATGAGTTTCACCGGGACTGCGTGGACCCCTGGCTGCTGCTCCAGCAGACCTGCCCGCTGTGCAAGTTCAACGTCCTGGGTGAGCATCGCCCCGCGGGCGGGGCCCTTGGCTGGCTCCACCTGGTCCCCACCTGATGCCACCCTCCCTCTTCTCTCCCCTCCTCCCTCAGGGAACCGCTACTCAGAGGATTAGCTGCCCCAGCTGGCGCTCTGCAAGGGAGATGGGACCCCCCAAACCTGCACTCCGGGCCTTGGCCTGGGCTCTTGGAACAGGACGGCGGGATGGGCTGGACAGGAAACCCTGAGGGTGGGAGGACAGATGGGCAAGGCACCCCACCACCTCCACAGCCCCCAGGCCGACGGAGCGGGCCCAGGTCTGCTGGGAAGCGAGGGAGAGAGGCCCCTTTGGGGTCTTTGTGTACAATCCTGGGTCTCTGCCTTCTCTGTGGGCAGCCCCAGGCAGGGGCCTGGGGAGAGGTGGGGGTGGGGTGAGCTTTCTGCCTGGCTGTCAGGACACCCCCGGGCCAAGGCTGCAGTGGCCACTTTTGTGCTTATTTATTGGGGGGTGGGTCAGGGGAGGCGCTGTCTGGCCTCGGGGGCACCCTGGCCAGGCCATCTTTCAGGACTGGGCTTGGTCCAGGGTGGACGTGACACCCAGAGGCCTCCTGCCCGCGGCCTTGGGTGCTAGGAGCCAAGGGCTCACGGGGGTCCGGCGGGCCCCCTCCTGCCTGGGGAGACCGGGGACCCCAGAAGCCCCCAGGCCTGTGCCGCCCCGTGGACACTTGAAGGACACTTGAAGCCCCGGATAAATGTGGTATATCTGGGGGCATCCATTTTTTTAGAAGACTTGGGGCAGGGGAGGTGGTTTAATATTAAAATAAACACGGATCTATTTTAACGTAAGAAATAAAATGTGCGTGGATGTTCTAAGATGAAAAAAACAAACCTCAGGCTCTCCTGCCTGAGGGCGGTGGGCTGTAGGACAGCCCCATGGACACGCCTGCGCAGTCCTGGAACTGAGTGAATGGCTTTGACGCTCGGGATGAAGTGTCCCCGAAAGGGAGACTCCGAGTGGGCTTCACCCGACCCCGTGAGGAATTCTCTGCTGCCGACTTGGAGATTGAGGGGCCACTCGGCAGGGAGGGCCGGCGCCTCTGAGCCCGCGCAGCCCCGCTGACGGCCATCGGCTTTGAACCAGGCCTCGCCGGCCAGCTGCAGGCTCAGCCTCCTGCCTAGACCGAGGCCTGGGCACTTCCCCGGAGCTGTCAGATGGCATGCCACTGGCAGGTACTTTGACTGCAGCTTCGAAGACCCCGCCACGCCGGCCGGGACTGGTGAGTGCGGAGCTGGGAGCTGAGGGTGCAGAGGGGCTGGCTGTGGCGTCCTGTCCCTGCACCTGGGCCCCGGCCTCCTGCCTCGGGGAGCCCCCAGCCTCCCTCAGGGACCCTGGACAGACCCTGGCCACGCCAGTGCAGCTACACACGTGGCCCCTGGGGACCCTTTTCTGTCAACTGGGTGCTCCACCTGCGGGCCTCCTCACCGGGGGAAATGTCAGGGAGCTGGGAGCGCCCACCCACCCTGAGTCCTCAGCCGGGCTGCCGGGCTGGTGTACAGTGCTGGCCGAGAGGGTTCGGCCCGGGAGAGCCAGGCTGGCTGGCTGCCCGGATCTCTGGCGGAGCGGGGCCCTGCCCTGCTTCTAGGCCTCCTGGGGATCCAATCTCCCGGATCCAGAGAAACCCTTTGTGACTTACATTTCCTGAAGGGACTCCTCAAAGAAAGGAGTCTTGAAAGTCCTCAGAGTGAATCGGGGAGGCCCCAGGTTCAGATCTGGGGCTAGGGAAGGTGTCACTGCCCCCTGCCGAGTCCAGAGCAGGGACCCCAGCCTGAGACTCCTTTCTTAGCTCACGTACCCCCGTCGGACCCCCCTCCAGCGGCTCTCACCCCTGCAAACCTCTCCACTGACCCTGCCCTTTGCTGGGACGTCACTGAGCCCCCTCTGGCCTCGCTATGGGGGTCAAATGATGGCCTGTCACCCTGCCCGGGTGCTAGGAGCTTCTTTCTGCCCTGGGAGTGTGCCCTTTGCTCCCCCTGCCCGTCAGGAGCCCCCACTGACTGAGGTCCCACGGTGCGCCCCGCCTCTGCAGGACGGGGAAGCAGGCTCTGCCCCTGCTCAGACGGCGTGGTGAGGCCAGGCCGCTGTGGGTGATAGCGAGGGCTTTATTCCGTCATCGGGTGGGTTGCCAGCTCCCCGTCCTTTCGCCCCACCCGCCACAGGCTACAGGGGCGGCTCCCGGAGCTGGTGCGCAGGGCCGGCCGGCCCCCGGCTGGGGGACAGTCTCCTCCTCAGCCTGGCCAAGACCTGGATGGGGTTCTGGGCACAGGTGGTCGAGTAGGTCACGTCTTCCAGGGAGGACTTGCTGGCCCGGCCGCCGGACGGCGGAGCCGGCGATGCCCGGCGCTGGCCCGGCAGGATCTTGCCCGCACTAGCTGCCCTGCTGCCAGGCGAGTGCCACCTGCCCAGCGGCCTGAGGAGGACCAGATGGCACGAGCCCCTGTGAGCAAGAGGGGCCAGCCTGCCCCTCGGGCCCCCCCATCCCCCCGGCGAAGCCTCACTCACCGTGGGGACACTCTCTGGGCCGGGACGGGGGGTGCTGCCCCCTGGGTTCCCGGGCTGGGACGGGCCCGGAGCTGGTCCTGCGGGATCAGCTGCAGAGAGAGCCAAGCTCAGAAAGACCCAGGCCCGCCCCCTCCTGTTCAGAGGGTGGCATAGCCAGAGGGCGAGGTGCAGGGGCCCGCCTGTGCCCATGGCCCTTCCTCTGAGGGGTGGGGCTTGGGGAGCCTCCAGGGCGCCTCAGCGGCAGGAAGGGTGGGCAGGTTTGCTTTCCCATGGGGCTCCTGAGTGCACTTGGACTGAGAGTAAGAAGGGCCAGAGGGGAGGACTGGGAGCTAGAAGGTGCCCCGACATCTCCCACCTTAACACCTGCGGGAGGTTTCCCAGCACTGGCCTAAAGCCGCCTGCGGTGTGGGGTGCTCTCAGCAGGTTCGGGGGGTGAGGGGGCCTCTCCAAGTCCCCCAGAGCCAGCTCTCAGGGGCGGGCCCAGGCTGCCCACCTTGAGGCCCCCCTGCTGGGCCACCTCCCGGATTTTGGCCAGCATGGCCTGGAGCCGCCCGTTCTCCTCCTGCAGCACCCGGATGCGGATGTCGTTGGCCTGCACCTGCCTCTCCATGTCGTCCACGACGTTGCCGGAGCCTGCGGGGACAGGCCGCCCGGGACCTCACCCGCCAGGTCTGCCTCTGGCGCCAGCAGGAAGGGCCTCGGAGGGCAGGCCTGGTCGGCGGCCCAGCAGGCACAGAGGAGCGGGCAGGGCGGTGCACGGGCCTCTCATCCTCCTCTCTCTCCTGAGGCCTGGCTCCCTCCCTCCCTCCCTCCCCCATCCCCCAGCTAGGAGACTACATTATGGAATCCGAGAGCTGGGTGAAGACCTGGCAAATGGACAAGCCTGTTTCTGGAAGGCCAGAGAGACACGAGTTGCCCACAGCCACGCAGCCGCTCTTGGGCACGAGCCAGGAATTCAGCCAGGATGCGCTTTCCCATCACTCGGGGAGTCACACTTCCCGGGGGGCTGAAATAACCGGGGGGCCAGGCCCTGCCCGCTTGGGTTCTGGATTTGTAGCGGCTGCTCCCTGCCTGGCAGGGCAGCAGAGAGGGCAACGAGGAGTCCGCATGTAGCGACAGGTCAGCGCTCGGGATGATGGCTTGTTGTGGCCAGTTAAACGGCACGGATCTCCCTGGGACTCAGTGAATGGATTCAGCCCTGGGGCTCAGAGGGAGGGCTGTGGGGCGGGACCAGGACCCGGGTCCGCTGCTGAAATGGGTCCCTGGCACTCCTGGGCCCTGGGGTCCTGGGACCCTGGACAGTGGGGGCTGTGCCCCCGGAGCAGGCCGCACGGTGTGGTCTGGGAGATGTTCAGACAGGGGCCCGAGGACTTCGAGCGAGGACTGGCACGTGACAGATGGTGATGGGCAGTCCACACAGGCAGCCGGACCTGTGTGGCCCCGGGCAGTTACCTCACCTCTGGCTTCACGTCCCTGTCTCCACAAGCTGGAGAGTTGCAGACCCCCGGGTCCTGCCGCCCTGGGTCCCAGCGTGCCCCGCGCACACCACGCCCGGGCCCTCACTTTGGACCTGGGTCTCGGCAGGCCTGTGCAGGTCCGGGAAGGCCACCAGCAGCCGCTCCCGCTCCCTCAGCGCCTCGAGCTCCCGTTCCAGCCCCGAGATGGTCCGCTGCAGGTCCGTCGCCGCCTGCTCCAGGCCTTGCTTCTCCCGGTGCAGGCTCTGCAGCAGCTCCTGGCACAGAGGGGGGCTCAGACCTGGCCCGAGCAGCACTTCCTGGCTCCCCTGGGGACACCCTTCTGCTCCCTAGACCTGGGACAGGCCTGCAGGCACCCAGCTCCTGGGGGCTCCTCCCCCTCCCCCTGCCCGTGCCCACCTGCTGGGCCTGGAGCTGGCACTGCCCCTGCTCCCTCTCGCCCTGCGCGCTCTGAAGCTGCTCCTCCAGGCGGGCCCGCTGGGCCTCGGCCTCGGCCAGGCCGCCCTGCAGCTCCTCGCGCTCCTGGTCCAGGCTGTCCAGCTGCTGCAGCAGGGCTCGCTGCTTGGCCTGCAGGGACTGAGCCGCCAGGGGCCGGCAGGGTTAGCCACGTGGGACCAAGGAGACTACAGGGTCGGTGACCTCTGCCCCAGCCCCCCCTCCTGAATCAAGTCAGTGTGGGGGGGGGGCGGGAGATGAAGGGGGACTGTGCACACAGGTGAAAGGCAAGGGGCAGAGGAAAGAGGGCAAGGGAGACACATCCGCCCGGTTAGAGCCAAACCCTGGTGTGCAGACCTTGCCCGCTTAGAAAGCAGTTGGCTGACTGTTGGCCTGCCCCTAATATTTTTTTTTTAATATATATTTTATTAATTTTTTACAGAGAGGAAGGGAGAGGGACAGAGAGTTAGAAACATCGATGAGAGAGAGAGACATCGATCAGCCGCCTCCTGCACGACCCCCACTGGGAATGTGCCCGCAACCAAGGTACATGCCCTTGACTGGAGTGGAACCTGGGACCTTTCAGTCCGCAGGCTGATGCTCTATCCACTGATCCACACCGGTTTCGGGCCCTCAGAAATTTTAGAAAATGTTTTCTCTTTTCCTTAGATCTTCAGCCCATGCCACTTGGAACCCACATTCCTGACACCCGCCGGGTGCAGAGCAAAAAGAACCAGCCCCGTCATTGCTGAGCCCGGGGTCCAGCTCTGGCTCACGGTGTGGCCTTGGCCAGTTTCCTCCCTCCCACCGGGTCTCGGTTTCTTGCCCCCTAAAACGGGGAGGACGAGCACCTGCCACCTACTGTCGTGGTGAGGAGGGAGGAGCAGGGGCCTGCAGAGGCTGGCCCAGCGCCTGGCTCGCAGAAGCCACCTGATGCGTGGCGACCCTGGCTGTCCTGGCGGGGCACTGAGAAAGGCACCCCGGGGTGGGGGGGCTCCTGCAAGAACCCCATTGCCCGGGCACAGCTGTATCCTGTGCTCCGGTTCATCCTGCCCTTCCTGTTGCTGACGAATTAACCTCCGGCAATTGGAGTACAGTGCAAAGGCCACCTCCTCCGAGAAGCCATCCTGGATTAGCACAGATGCGACTCTCCGACCCTGGATCCCTGCCGCACTTTTCCGGCCCCTCTTGGCCACCCTGTCCCTGGGTCACCTTCCCCCCAGTGCCCTGGCTCAGGGGAGGCGCAGATCCTTCACGGAGGTGAGTCCACCCAAAACCTGGGTATGTGGCATGTGGGGGGGGGGGCAGGCGCCTTACACAGATAACTCCCCACCCCCCACCAGTGGAGCCCTCTCCCCGGCCTCACCTCCTGGTGGCGGACCATGCTGTCCACGCGGGCCTTCTCCTTGTCCAGCTCGGTGCTGGCCCAGCGGATCTGCTGGCTGGCCCCGTCCAGCCGCCCGGCCAGCAGCTGCACCTGCTCCTCCAGCTGCTGCACCTGCCCCTCGGCCTTCGCCCGGCGCTCGGCCTCCTCCTGCAGCTGCTGCGCCTTGGCCTCTGCAGGAGTGAGCGGGCGCAGGGCAGGGCAGGGCGGGGGGCCCTGGGTGCGGGTCCCTGCACCGCCTCGGACCCAGGCTAGGACCCCGGGGCTGCGTAATTGGCTAGAACATGGTGCTCGAACCCCAACTGAGGTGGGTTCTGCAAACAGAAGTGGTACCCCAGTTCGGGCCATTGCCCAGCAGTGTTCCCCGGGAACCAGGGGACAGAGATGGGGGGCGCGCGTGCTGTACCACGGAGCACGGGGTACGGGGCACGGGGCCCAGGTCAGGGCTCCTCACCCACGGCCTGCGTGGACTCCTGCTGCTGCTGCAGCTCCCCCTCCAGGGCGGACACCTTCCTCTTGAGCTCGCTTGTTTCTGTGCAGCCGAGAGAGAGGCCCCTCAGCGTCCCCCCAGGAGGCCTGGCTCGTGGCCTGCCTGCCCAGGGTCCCCTAGAGAGCGGTGGCGGCCACCGCCCTGTGGAGGCGCCACCTGGGCTGGAGCGGGAGCTCCGGGAGGTCCAGGGAGCCTGGTCCCGTCCGCCCTGCATCTGGCTGGCTGGCCGCCCTGTCTCTGCCTCCCTGGGCCTGCGTCCTCTGCAGAGGCGAGCGGCTCAGAGACCAGCGATTCGCCCAGCTCCCCCGGCCTCACGTTAGCGGGCACGGCCGCCTCCCAGTGCAAGTGGCCGCATCTCTTTGCCTTGTGGCTTTTCCCAAAGCCAGAGGCCGCCCTGCTGGCTGGAGGTGCCGGGGAGCACGCTCCCTTTGGCGACCAGGAGTGGGTGGGTGAATGCCCCGCGCCCTCGCCCCTCGGAGGGGACAGCTCCGGGATGCATGCTTGGCCCTGGACCCCATGGTCCCAGTGGGCTCACGCTCAGTTGCCTGGGTGGCACTGGCCTCAGGACGGTACCCTTTTGGCCGCCTTCCTGCCCTGCTCTGTGGCTCACCCCCCCCGCCGCCGGGTTTCCTTCCACCCCAACTACTGTCCAGCAGCCCTGGCGCAGGGTCTGCGACGGGAAGAGCCCACACTAAGGGGCAGCAGAGCCTGCAGGGAGGGTTCCCCCGGGGGGAAGGGGCACGCGGGCGCGGCCTCGGGGGGCACAGACCTGCCAGCAGCTGCTGCTTGTCCTGCTCCCACTGGGCCAGCTGCCGCTGGGCCTCGTCCGCCTGGCGCCGCCGCTGCCCCTGCTCCTGCTGCAGCGCCCGCTCCAGCCGGCCCACCTGCTCCCTCAGCCCGCCCTTCTGCTCCTCCGCCTCCTCCAGCTGCGCCCGCAGGGGCCCCACCAGCTGAGAGAGGGCGCCCACGTGCTTGCCCAGGCGGGCCAGGTCGCGGCTCTGCTCGGCCGCCCAGTGGCCCACGGTGGCGGGCGGCAGCGGCTTGAGCCCCACGGTGGTCTGCAGGAGCTGCTGGAAGTGGCCCAGGGACGAGGGCAGGTTCTGGCTCTGGCACAGGCCGATGACCGCCCGGCCCACCTCGCGCAGGCTGCCCTGCACGCCGGCGCACGCGTCGCAGGGCACCAGGGCCGTCTCCACCGTCTGCGAGTGGACGCTGCGGGTGCCCTCCGTGGTCCTGGCCGGGGAGTGCAGGGAGACGCGCACCGAGAGGCTGCCCGGCTCTTGGCAGGTCGGGGGCAGGCCTGGAATTGGGGAGGGGGGCTTGATGAACTTGGCGGTCACAAACTCGGGGCTCCTGGCGGGCTCGCCCTTGGCTGTGGGCTTGGAGATGGGGGTCTCCCCTTGGGTTGCCCTTTTCTGCGTTCAGGAAAAGAAAGGGAAAGCAGGTAAGAGGGGGTGACGGTCCTGGGCGGGGACCACTTCCCTGGGGCTGAACACCGGCGTGGATGCCCTTCCACTGCGGGGAGTCACCAAGCCCAGGCTCCGCTTTGCTGCTCCCCACCCCCCAGCTCCAGGCAGTTCCCTCCATGACCCGGGGAGAGTGACAGTGACCGGCCCGGGGCGGGTGCTGGGCTCTTTCCTAGGGGGTGTGGCTGCTCTCAGGCCCCTGCAGCCCCTCGGTTTCCTTCCTCTCCCATCAGGTGGCTGTGAGGACGACGGGCTAACCCTTAACGATGGAGCTCAGAGGAACGCCGTCACCCAGCAGCGCCCTGAGAGGCGGGGACCGCGTTATGCCCATTGTACAGGCGAACAAACTGAGGCTCAGAGGAGGTGGCGTTTTTTCCCCAACGTCCCGCAGGGTCTAGAGCAGAGCCCGGGAGCCCAGACGTGTCCCCTGGGCCTGTGCCGGGCGGCCCTGGCGCTGACACCCTCCCTCCGCAGGGGGGAGCCAGGAGTGGGCCCGGGGCCCGGGCGGTGGGCCGGGCCAGGAAGCGGGGGCCGGGTGGGCCGGTGTGGGGGCGGCTGACCCACCTGGGAGAGCAGCTGCTGGTAGAGCATGGCCAGCTTCAGCAGGCTGTTCCAGAAGCGCCGGACCGTGAGCCCCACGGACATGCAGGGCCCCACAGCCCGGGCGGGGGGCACCGTCTGCTCCGCGCTGAGGCTCTCCAGGTAGCTGGCACAGCTCTGGAGCAGCAGCAGGAGCCTGTGGGCAGGGGCAGCGGGGTCAGCGCCGGGGCCAGCGTGCCCTCCCGCCGGACAGTCGGCGGCCCCTGGCTCCGGGGAACTGGCCCGGGTATCGGGGCCTGGTGCGTCGCAGAACGTGCTCCAACCCAATGCAAGGGCCACCTCCTCCGGGAAGCCCTCCCTGAGGCTGAGCTTGGGCGCCTCTTGGTGCAGCACTCGGCCCGCCCACCTGGCACGGTCCCAGCGTGCTCTCTGGGAGGAAGCTCTGGGGCTGAGCCTGGCCTCGGCGGCTTCTGAGTGCTCAGAGTGCTGGGCACGTGCCTGCCTCACATCACAGGGCGCAGGGTTCGAGCCTTCGCCTTACAGGGGACAGAGCTGGGACCTGAGCAGGTGAGCATGCAAGGCCGGGTGCCCTGCAATTTCCTAATTCTTTTGGGGGGTTTGGGTGGGGGGCTATGAAGGGCAAGCTGCTCCTGAGACCATGGAGCCTTGGCGTGAAGCGAGCTAGGTCTCTATGCTGACCTCTGAGGTCAGGATCAGAGTCAGGGCTTACTTTAAGGAAGCTGGGTGTTGGGGGGACATTTGTTTTTGCCTGGTAACTTTTTACAAAACACACCGGGCAGGTAAGTGACCTTCTGTAGCTGCAGGTGCAGGGGGTCACCCCAAACCCGCTGGCCTTGGGCAGAGAGGGCCCAGGGGAGGAGGTGCCAGCTGTCTCCAGGCCCCGCCTCTCTCAGGGCTGAGGTGTCCTAGGAATGGGATCAGTGTGCCCGAAGTACAGGGGAGCAGCCCTGGGGTGGGCACGCCCTCGGAAAGGGGATGTGACAGGGCCTCGCAGAGCGATCTGTCTGGCCAGCTGCAAACCCTCTCCGTGGGACACTGTGTGCCACCTGCATGACCTTCATCCGTACCCATCCCCCCCTCGACATGAGCTGAGCGCCTCCCCATGCTACACCCCGAGCCGGTGCCAGGCCCTGCCCCCAGGCCCCGCTGCTCTGGTCTCAGACCCGGGAGGTACGACACACGTTGAAGCTCAGGGAGGCCCGAACTCAGCAGGGGGTGGGCAGCGGGAGGAGGGAAGCGGGGGGAAGACACGTCCGCAACAGCCTCACAGAGGGGGACGCGTACACTGGCCCTGGATGGACGAGGGGGGCTGGGCCAGACCAGCAAGGAGTGGGCAGAGGGCACAGCACGGGGACACCGCCGCGGCGGAAGGAAGGGGCGCTCTGTGCGGACACATTCAGCCCCTCACCGGCTCCAAATGGGCACCGAGGGCTCCTCAGGCCTCTGAGTGGGCGCCCTGGCTTCTTGGTCCCAGGCCGGCCACCCCCCAGCGGCTGGGGTCCCAGCTTGCTGGGCCCCCACGACCTCATCAGCGTGCCAGGCTTTGGAGCAGGGGGACAGGAAGGGGAAGCTGATGCCAGTAAGAGCACAGAAGTGCCGGGTGGGGGTGAGTGAGGGTGGGCGTGCGGAGGATCCACGGGCCTCTTCCCGGCAGGGCCAGGGTTTGGGAAACCCATCCCACGTCTGGCCCCACGACACGGCCCACACGTGGGAACAGCATGGCCCCCCGATGCTGGGACAGAAACTGGACGGCAGCTGTGGACTCCCCGACACACAGAACCCCCGAGGAGGCGGCTGGCAGCAGCCAGAGAGGCTGTGGTCAGAGCTGGGGAGCCAGCACCTCCCCGAGGGCGGTGGCGGGAGAGGACAGCACCGCACACGGCACAAGAGGGGTCCCCGTGAGGGCCCTGAGCCGACCTGGCCCCCAACGGCACTCAGAGGTGATCGATGCTACCAACATGGCTACCAGGGGGGGGGTCCCCATGGCTGCTCCTGCTTTAAGGGGCGGGGATCAGCACCCCACGCACACCAGGCTGGTCAGGGCCCTCACCTGTCAATGACCAGCTCCAAGAGCACGGCGTGGGACAGCTGGGTGAACTCCGGGTCCCCCGGCACGTGGTCATAGTGCTCTAGCAGGGCCACCATGTCCAGGTCGCAGGCCACGTGGTCGGGAAACTTCCAGGAGGGGAAGCGCACGGGGCCGGCGCGGGAAA
>PVJN01051849.1:0-14317 GCA_004026805.1 Lasiurus borealis
TTCTCTCTTTGTCTTTTGCTCTTGGTATTTTAATTATGATGTGTCTTGGTGTGGTCCTCTTTGGATTCCTTTTATATGGGGTTCTGTGTGCTTCCTGGACTTGTAAGTCTATTTCTTTTACCAGATGTGGGAAGTTTTCAGTCATTATTTCTTTAAATAGGTTTTCAGTATCTTGCTCTTTCTCTTCCTCTGGCACCCCCACAATTCTGATGTTGGTACGCTTGAAGCTGTCCCAGAGGCTCCTTACATTATCTCCACATTTTGGATTCTTTTCTCTTCTTGCTTTTTTAGTTGAGTGTTTTCTGATTCTTTATATTTCAAATTTTTGACTTGATTCTTGCCTTTCTCTAGTCTGCTGTTAGGACTCTGTATAATATTTTTTATTTTAGTCAGTGTCTCTAGTTGGTCCTTTTTCATCTCTTTTTGGGACTTGATAAACTTATCCATCTTTCCTAGCATATTCTTGAAAAAACCTTATAAGCGTGGTTTTGAACTCTATATCCAGTCGTTTTTTTTCCTCCATTTCTTTTGTTTGTGATCCCTTCCCTTGTCTTGGCATTTTCACTATGTCGGGGAAACTTCTGTACTTGCAAAACTGCAGAAGCCTCTGTTGAGCTTGGGATGGGTTGAGTCTCAGGGCTTAAGGGACCGCCTTGCCTTCCAGTTGGCCCTGCCCTCCACGGCCCCCGAGTCTCACGTGACTGGGTAATCGCTGGAGTGGTCCTTGTGTGCTCACGCCTGCAGTGCCTCTAGACTGCTGCCTTTCTAGCTCCCCTGCACACCAGGACCACTTGAGTTTAGGTCCACAGGGTTAGACTGGAAACAGGGCTTTAGTGGAATCAGAAGTGGCACAGTTGGGAGGGTCTGTCTCCCGCCCAGTCTCGAAAGCCAGCGGCACAATCAGCAATCTGTCCTCTGTGCAGCGCCGTGCGCGTGCGAGACCAGACCTCCTATCTTTTGCGACTCCCCTAAATTTCTGTGCACTTCTCCCTTTCACAGTCCAAACTCCTCCCGTATGAGTTTCGGCTGGATCTGGGGTTTAGTGTCATAGGATAAGGGGTTCAATGCCGTTGGGAGTCTCCGTTTCCCTCCTGCCAGAGAAAGCCAGCCAGGTACTTGGGCACCCACTCTCTCAGCGCGCGCGTCTATGTACCTCAGCTTTTTGCAGCTCCTCTAGGTCTCTGTGAGCCCCTCTCTTTTCTTCTAGTTGTAGAAGTTATACTCGGCCAGCTTTCCTGTGGTTCTGGATGATGTCTATTCTGTCTTTTAGTTGTAGTTTTGAAATTGTTGTGCGAGGCAGCAGTGTAGGTGTTTACCTATGCCGCCATCTTGGATTCCCCATTGTTATCTTACTCCTTGCTGGGATCTGCCACAGCCAACCCTGGGTAGGTACTGAGAACTGAAGGGGGTCTCATTGGGTAGTCTGCTGCACTTTACAGTATTTGAATAGGGACTTGCGGTGATCAGAGGCCAGGGATCTTCAGAATGAGAAGCTCTATTTCTGGGTGGCAGGCTGAAGTAAATTACCATTTGAACCCCTTCCCAGATTTAACTGTGAGAGTATTGGTTAGCTGCTGAGCTACTCAAATGTTCTCTGTGTCTGGGATAACAATCTCCTTGTATATTTCTTAAATTCATACATTTTAAGAGTATGACTTCTCTGAGATATGTCATTCTTAAGAGAATATCTTGGTCAGTGTTTCAACAGAGGCAAAAATTTGGATGAAAACAATTTAGGAGGTGAACATGAGAGGCACAAGTAGGGAAGTGGAGACATGGTACAGGAAAGGGTGGAAGCCAAAGAAGGGCATGCTGGAATTCAATCCTATTGGGCAGCTCTGGGAGACAGTGTAGAACATGTCAGACTTTTTCCAAAGGGGTAGGCAGCTGGGGAATTTACCCCCAACAGCACCCCATCTGTCATTGATTCTTGATTCTCAATGTTATTGACTCTGGCATTTCTGGCCTCCCCTCTGCACAAGCTGTGCTTGATCCTGCAAGCAGGTAAAAAAAAAAAAAAAAAAAAAAAAGCCTTCAGGAATAGAGTTCCAGATATTCACTGCAAGTAGCCTTGGGTGTGGAGAGGTGAGTGCCAAGACAATATGGGCAGAGCACCAACAGTGCGTGTAGGAGGTTTTCGCCTTTGTGGTTCTTAACTTTTGAAATGATTACAAGCACTTTCTCCTGATTATAGGCACCGGTCTTTTTCATGGCCTCCGGGAGTGGAGAACGAGAAGATGAAGGTAGGGAAATAACTGTGCATTCTTCCACCACAGTAGTTGTGACGCTATAGCTCTAGTAAGCCCCTTGGCATGGGAGCACACCTTAGAGCCGTATGGTGAAAGCACCAGCTCTCATGCAGTGTGTGGATGGAAGGAACCTAGAGTCGGCATGCAAATTACTGAAATGTTGATGTGGAACTTTGTGCTGTTTTTAAAATGTTTTTGCTGCAAAATCTCTGAATAGATATTGCTTCTTAAACAGATTAGAACAGCCCTTTCTGTGTTTTCCCCCAACTGGATAAGCTCTTTGAGGACCTAGTATCATGCCGAGTGTATAATGTTGCGTGTTTAGCAAAATATATATATATATAAATAAATTATTTTTATGTATCTGTTATGAGATATATTAGAAAGAGGATTAGTTTATGAAGACAATCCTTACTGATGAAGACAGCGGGCTCCGCACAGTTGCGATAAATAATAAGGGGCTGGGAGAAATTTCAGGGGTTTAGAGGAGTGATAAATGAGTGATAAATAAGTGGATTGTCTGAAAGCCTTGCAGATGTATTTAATTGTTTAATGTACGGTATAATTTTGGTTTTTAAGACTAAACTAAAAATTAAAATGACTCCAGGGACGGATGCCAGAGGATACGGACTGTTGGATAAAATGCAATGAAGAAGGCAATTTTGACGAGGTGCTGGCTTGGAGCCCGGGTTGAGGACAATGTTTTCTCAAGGGACCTGAGTTGCTGAGAGAAAAGGCTGACTGTGGTCCCCCGAGGGTGGAAGTGGAGTGATGAAGCGTAAGCACCCTGACCCCAGGTCAAAGTTGGAGCCTGCTGGTTGGAAGGAAATTGAGAGGAGGTCAGCATATTATGGGCTTCAGCAACTTAATACCCAATTAGGAGTTCTCAAAACACTTGCTTGTTTTTAGACAATAGTCCTAACCCCTTCAAAGTCCCTCAGTTCACTGTGGGAGTCTCCAAGGGGTATTTCATGTAGGCTCATGAATTTGACAACTACGGTCAGCACACTGAGGCCACCATGGTCTTCTTTTCTGGCCTCTCTCTTGCCCAGGTGTTCCTCAGGCTCCTCCTGTGGCAGAATCTCGCCCAGCACTAAATATGGAGGCTGTGGTCCTGTGCTCTCTCACACTGGGTTAGCTGTCAGTTTACTCTTGACCAGATACTAAAGGTGATGCTGGTGGTCATGGCAATAGCTTGGCAGGGGGCTAACAGTAAAGCACTGATGCAGATACAAAACTGATTTTTGGAGGCACCTGTTCTGTTTTCCCAGGAGATGGCAAGGAAGTTATCCCCAAGGTAAATGTGGGGAGACCTAGTTGTGAAAGACCTAAATGTGGGAGGCTCATGTCTAGTGGTGCATCATTCAAGAATATTCAGGGGAAGAAGAAAATCTCCTAGCTGGCCAACAGTTTCTCATTCAAAATAACACCATTGGCTAAAAATTCATTTATCCTATCTAATAAAAGAGTAATATGCAAATTGACTGTACCTCCACCTTGCCCACCAGCCATACCTGCCAGCCAATCAGAGTCAGTATGCAAATTAACCCAACCAAGAAGGCTACGGCCACAGAGAGACCAGGAGGGAGGCTTGGGTTGCCCCTGGTGATGGAGAAGCCAATCTTTCCACAAACCCTGGCAACCCAGGCCTCCACTTAAGGCAACAAAGTTTCAATGGCTGTGCGAGCAGAAGGCTTGGCTCTGTTCCAGGCTACAAAGTTTCAATTGTAGAAGATAAATAAATCCCAGATACCAGGGCCTCCACTTGGGTCACTGAGGGGTGTGGCCATCCTGAAAACCATCACAGGTCCGTCTCCTAGGCCACCCTACACCCCAAGGGGACACCCACCCTGATCCAGGACACCCTTGAAAGCAAACCAGCTGGCCCACACTCGTACATCAGGCTTCTATCCTATCTAATAAAAGAGTAATATACAGATTGACCATCACTCCAACATACAAGATAACTGCCCCCATGTGGTCAAAAGATCCTGTCCCCATGTGGACACAAGATGGCCACCACAAGATGGCCAGCAGGGGAGGGCAGTTGGGAGGGACCAGGCCTACAAGGGAGGACAGTTGGGGGTGACCAGGCCAGCAGAGGAGGGAAGTTGATGTGACCTGGTCTGCAGGGAAGGGCAGTTTGGGGGGACCAGGCCCACAGGGGAGGGCAGTTAGGGGCAAGCAGGCTGGCCGGGGAGCAGTTAGGCATCAATCAGGCTGGCAGGGGAGTGGTTAGAAGGTGATCAGGCTGGCAGGCAGAAGCAGTTAGGGGCAATCAGGAAGGTAGGCAGGTGAGCAGTTGGAAACCAGCAGTCCTGGATTGTGAGAGGGATGTCTGACTACCCATTTAGGCAGTTGGATATCCCTCTAGGGGTCCCAGATTGGAGAGGGAGCAGGCTGGGAGAGGAAGCAGGCTGCTTCCCCCCAACTACACGAATTTTGTGCACTGTGCCTCTAGTATATATATAAGAAATAACCAAAGGTAAAATCCATTGAATTAACCAGAGTAATTGCTTGAAGATTCAATGAAGTGGTGAATTGGTCACATGAATTCTCAGAGTCCGTAAATCCAAGTAAACCAGTACCAGAGCTCACAGCTGCTGCTTCCCAGGGGTTGGGCAGAACTTGGCACAACTGGTTCCAAGGGAATTGAGTTCCTCTTTTACTTTAGTGAAAACTAAGACTCAGAGAAGTTAATCAGCATGCCTGAATCACAAAGCAAGTAAACAGCAAATCTACACATTCCAAATATAGGCATCTTTTGGCTCAAACTACCTGCCCCTTAAAGGGAGGCAGCCATAGCGAATATGTAAAGATGAGAATATTCCCACATATCCCTAAATCCAGTTTGTTTCTCATGGGAGCTGATAAATATAAATTACTCAATTCAGACATCAAATGCTGATATAAACCAGCAGCCCCACACCCGTGTCTGCCTTAGAACCCTTCTACCGCAAATAGAAGGGAGTGGTAGGGCAGGCAGGAGCAGGAACAACAACAAAAAACAAACACAATAAAACCAACAGGCTGCCTGGCTTTGTGCGCAGAGAGCAAATGAAGAACGCTGGTCAGGGAGCTTACACATGACCTCAGTGACCAGGGCAGCTCGTCAAGATTGATGGCCAGTGGATTCCACAGCCAACATTAAATTACCAAATGACACCTGCGAGGTCCATTCTCCTCTCTCCCCCATGCAAACATCCTAATCTCTGCAAATCACCCCATTTAAGTTTCTCCTCTTTGATGGCAGCTCTATCTCACCTCTCAGTGCCCTGATCTGACAAGAGTTAGAAGATGTCAAATACCTTCCATTCCTTTCACCCAGGTTACTTTATGGCATCCCACTTAAACAACTCTCCATGGTCAGGTCAGCTCTGTGCGAGAAAAAATTGTCAGACTTCATAAGAAGATAGAAGACTTGCCCTTCACTTTGTCCAGCCACTAACTCGGGAAATAAAGTTTTCTTGAGCCTGGGACCCAAGGTCACACGGTGAGATACTAATGATAGTAGTGGGGTTGAGAAGGAGCCTTGGAACCATCCCCGGAGCCTGTCTTGTGCGACTATGTGAGAGATACTCCTGAGAATGCCCTTTCGGCCATGCCCCTATGAAGAGGCAGTGAAAATAAAACCTCACGTGACTGAGAAAAAGAGAGGGGACCTGAACTTATACCAAGAGGGGACCTATAAAGTGGGGACTTGAGAGTTGTTGGGGAACCACCCCTCTTATTAAAACCAAATGGAGACCCTCCAATGCTTAGCACTGGAAGCAAAAGCCCCAGGAGGGGACAATGAAATGACCAGTGGCCCCCACTAGTGCTATTAAATACAGTGTAGGGTTAAAATTCATGTGCTAGAATCTGACAGAGTTAGATTTAAATTCAAATTCCTTTACCTCAGAACTGTGTGGGGTTATTAGGGAAATCATCTAAGTCCTCTGAACCTCACCTTTGCTATCAGTAAATCTGGTTAATAATATCTCTCCTACAGAGCTGAGTGAGGGGGGCATGAGCTGGAGGGAGTGGAGAATGCCCTCAGCCAGGTGGATGTCAGCTGGAAATATTAAGACAGCATCATCTTCTCCTTAGGGTTTGGTCACTGTTACAATGCCACCTCCAATTAATTCCCAGAAGGATGGTCATTCTCTCTCCTTTAATTTACCATGTTTTTTTTTTCCTGTAAATATATGTATACATGGAAATATATTTACAAAGCTGCAGTCTTACTAGTAAGTGGTAGAGCTAGGATTTGAACCTGTGTCTGACTCCAAAGCCCCAGTGAAGACTCTTAGATAGTCCCAACCAAAAGCACAGGGCTATTATGTTTATAATCCTCAAGTGCCAATCACATTTCTGTACCTCCCTGCTCACTTCCTTCCCATCCTCCCTCCAAATCAAGAAGAATGTTCTACCAACATGATGGGTGAGAAACCCATCCCTCTCAAATTCCTTCCTCCATGGCTGTGGGCAGAGGACAGAAGGAATGAGAGCGGCTGAAGATATGAGCTTAGACAGTGATTTTTTTTTTAAAGTGCCTTTTAGATTGACTGTGATCGTGTTCAGAAGATCAGGCAAAGTCTACCAATGGCAGATTTGGCCTGGTTGTTTCTGATACAGGCTGATGGGCAGTCAGTCCCATTAGTATATTTTTTATAAGACCTAATTTTCCCACCAGCATTTCAGCAGAGATGATAACTCCTGATACAAACAGAAATATTTATCCTGAATTATCCTTCTACCTTAACTACCCATCTATGATGTTTACTTCAGTGTCTCACAGGGTACCTAAATATTTGGGTGAACATCATTTCTGGATGTGTCTGGGCAGGTGTTTCTGGATAAGATTAATGTTTGAAATCTGCAACGGAGTAAAGCAGACTGCCTCCCCAAGGTGGGTGGGCATTAGTCAACACTGGGATGGCCTGGATAGAACAGAAGGCTGAGCGATGGGGTATGGCTCTCGGTCTGACTCCTGGAGCTGGGGCACTGGTCTTCTCTTGACCTGAGACTGGGACTTACAACTGGTTCTCAGGCCTTTGGGCTCGGACTGAAACTACACCACCAACTTTCCTGGGTCTCCATCTTGTATACAGCGGATCCTAGGACTCTCAGCCTCCATAATTGTGTGAGCAAATTTCTTATAATAAATGCCATATATGCAAATATGTCTTCTATTGGTTCTATTTCTCTGGAAAACCCTGACTAATATACTATATGATCTTTAATTCCCCTAAAAGCTACTCAAGAGCAAAACTACACCCTATACCAATTCTCTCTCTAAAACCTCAAAAAATATATATATATAAGCCTAAATGACTGAATAACTGAATGACCAGTTGAACAGTCGCTATGAGGTGCACTGACCACCAGGAGGCAGATGCTCAATGCAGGAGCTGCCCTGGTAGTCAGTGTGTTCCCACAGGGGGAGTGCTGCTCAGCTGACTGACCCATCTCAACAGCCCAGCAGGCAGGCAGCAACCACTCACTCCCACAGTAGTCCTGCAGGTTCAGTCTCTAGGGAATGGGCCAGGCACTGATGGACTCACACTGCTGGCATGATCCCAACAGTGCCACTGCCTCCTGGAAGTCGGTCCCAGGCACCATGGCTGCTTCACCTCCCTAGATGCTCCGCAAGAAAGAAAGGATATAAAAGTGGTTCCCAACAACCGGTGTGAATGTCAGCAGGAAGGATCTGGATCCCAGGCTGGCGAAGCCACAGAGTATGGCTCACTGCCCACCCAGAGAGCTGATTGCCTCCTGGACCCCCGCTCCACCTTGGGATGGGTGCCAGATGCAGGGTTCATGGCTGGCAAGCATCGCTATGGCGGCGCAAGGCTCTCCTGATCAGGACTGACTTGGCGCAAGCCAGCAGCAGGTGAAGAGGGTCCCAGAAGAGTGGAAGTGCAGGCAGGCAGAAGTGACAGGTGGCGTTGGACTACCAGTTACAGCTCAATCCCCACTCGTCACAGGGGGGAATTCCCATGCACAAATTCGTGCACTGGGCCTCTCATGGGTTAAATAATATTTTTTTTTTGCACAGATTCTTGTATTTACTATCCTTTATGGACTTCTGTAATAGGATGATATTTGCAAAGAGTATCATATGGTAGCTAAACATTAAGGATATTACCATATGAATCAAAATCAATTCCAAGTGAAAAAAAAATTCAATATAAAAACCCAAACAACCTACCCAATGAAGAAAATGTAATATGTATCAAAATTCTAAAATGGGAATATTTTTTCTAAACATAGATATAACAGAATAAATAATAAAGGAAGAGATTAAATTGGTTTTACTACATCTTAAAATCTGGAGTTCAAGTTAAAAATAATTTTAAAGACTAGGATAAACTATGTGTTAAAAATATGTTTGAGAAAGAAGTAAAAAATAAGGTTGTTTTTCTCAATATGGAGCTGATAAAAATAGATAACAAAAACACTAAGATACCAGTAAAGAAAATAACTTGAACAAAAATTCCCAAAGGATGGTGAGGACCCACATAAAAACCTGTTTGCAAATATTTTTAGACACTTTTTTGATGATTGCCCAAAGAGCAAACAATCAAATATCCACCAGTTGGTGAATGGATAAACAGATCACGGCACTTTCATACAATAGAACACCAAGCACTCTGCTAGACAAAGGAGCAAGTGACTTGATATATACAACCATGAGGCTGAATCTCAGAATCATTATGCTAAGTGATGGAAGCCAGACATTCCATATGATCCCATTTGTATGACATTCTGGAAAAAGAGAAACTATAGGAGCAGAAACCTGATGAGAGGATGTGAGGCGCTGGGGACCTGAGGAGGAGATTCACTACAAAGGGACATGGGAGAACTTTTTGAGGTGAATACAATATTTTACATCTTGGCTGAAGTGATGGTTACATTTGCCAAAACCATGTATCTACAAATAATTAATTTTAATGTATATAAATTTTCCCCAATAAACTGTTTAAAAAGAACAATTAGAACATGTTTCATAAGACCAGTAGTCAAATAAATGAAAATTAACATGGCAGAGGTCATTTTTAACCTAATAGATTTATAAATATAACTGGTAATGGCCAATTTTGTCTAGATTTCATGTAGTGATGCTGGTGATATGAATAGGAATAAATCTTTTGTAAATAATTCTTGAAACAGGTATCAAGCGTCATAAAAGTGTTTACTCTTTGATTTACAAATACCATTTATGGGAGTCTATGGCAAGGAAATTCTGAAAAATGGCTTGAAAACAATCATGTTCATGGAATAATTTATTGCAGATTATTTATAATTTTAAACAGAGCAACTCAATTTCCAATAGTGGGGATATGACTGCTTGAATTATTATGATAATGTTATGGAAATACCATTCAATACTTAAAATGGTTGATATAAAGTCTATATAACCACATATACATATGGGAGTGTATATGATGTAATGTTACTGAAGAAAGCCAAAGACAGACTTAAACATGAATTCTGGAAAGTCAGTATAGCGATTAAGAGCCTAGATTCCAGAACCAAATGCCTGAGTTCATATCACAACCCTCCCACTACCAGCTGTGAGCTTGGGCAGCTTACTAAACCTCTCTGATGTTCAACCTTCTCATTTATAAAATAGAAAAATTAACAGAAGTTTCCTTATATGTTTTTTCAAGGTTAAGTAAGTTACAAAATTTTTACTACACCACCTGGCACAAAGAAAGCACTTTAAATAAGGTTTGCTCCGTTGCTTTTTCTCTGCAAAAGATTGAACAAAATTAACACAATAGTATTATTTTGACATAATGTGGTTATAGAATTAGTATATTTGGATAATTAAGGTTGTGGGCAATTTGCTCTATTTTTTTTTTCATTTTTGTATTTTAATGGGTTGCATAGATCTCACCGTGGATTTATGTTCAGATTTCATTGAATAGACTATTTCTCAGATTTTTTTTTTTTTGTTTTTTGGCTTGCTTGTTAATAGATTTCCAAGTGAAGAACTGAAGAGGCATGTATACCAATGATCCATGTAAATCCAATTGAAAGTAACTCTCCAAAAAAAATAGGAAAACCACAAAATACAGGGCATCCCAAAAAACATGTACACACACTTTTAACAGCTGATAGCTTAGTTGTTTCCTTCTTTTGAGTTGCACTAAGCTTTGAACAAAGGAAATTCATACTAAAATTCCATTCTACTGGAAATTTGAAAATGCAGTTGAAGTGTAAACAATGACTTTATAATCATTCAAAGTGTATACATTTTTTGGGACACCCTATAGTTTGAAAGCAATCAGATCCATGAAAATACTATTGAAAATTATTATGTTAAATAATTAGAAGGTGCTCAATTCCCAATAATAGGAGAATGTTAAATTATAAGGTAGCTACTAAAGGGAATATTGCTAATAATTTAACTTATGACTACAAAGAGTATGTATCTGAATGTGAAAAGATTTTCAGCATCACTAATCATCAAAGAAATGCACATTAAAACCCATGAGATCTCACCTCACACCTGTCAGAATGGCTATCATCAATACATCAACAAGTCTTGGTGAGAATGTGAAGAAAAGGGAACCCTCATGCACTATTGGTGGGGAAGTAAATTGGAAAACAGAATAGAGGTTCCTCAAAAAAAAAACAAGGTAAAAATGTAACTGCCTTATGACCCAGCAATTTCTCTCTAGGTCAGCGGTTCTCAACCTGTGGGTCGCGAACAGCTAGCAGGGTCTCCTAAAACCATCAGAAAACACAGATATTTACATTAAGATTCATAACAGTAGCAAATTACAGTTATGAAGTAGCGACAAAAATAATTTTATGATTGGGGATCACCACAACATGAGGGACTGTATTAAAAGGTCACAGCATTAGGAAGGTTGAGAACCACTGCTCTAGGTATTTATCCAAAGAAATCCAAAACATTAGTTCAAAAAGATATATGCATCTCTATATTCATTGCAACTTTATGCACAGTAATTAAGATATGGGAGCAACCCAAGTAGCCATCAATAGATGAGTGGTTAAGAGTTGTGGTACATATATACAATAAATTATTACTCAGCCATAAAAAAAGAATGAAACCTTGCCATTGGAGACAACATCGAAGGACCTAGAAGGTATTATGCTAAGTGAAATATGTCAGACAGAAAAAAAGACATATAACTAATATGTAGAATCTAAAAAAAAAACACAAATAAATGAACAGATAAAACAGAAACAAATTCATAAATATAGAGAACAAATTGATGATTGCCAGATGGGAAGGGGATTAGGAGAAGGGGTGGAAAAGGTAAGGGGATAGAGAAGTACAAATTGGCAGTTACAAAACAGTCAGGGGGGGTGTGAAATCCAGCACAGGGAATATAATTAATAACACTGTAATAGCTATGTGTGGCGCCAGGGGGCACTGGACTTATCAGGGTGATCAGTTCCTAAGGTAGATAAATGTCTAGCCACTAAATTGCACACCTGAAACTAATAAGATATTGTATGTCAATTGTAATTGAAAAAAAAATTAATTTTTTAAAGGTTCTATAATCTTATCTACACATGGAGCTGGGGGCAATACAATGTTAGCAGAGAAAGCTAGATAATTCCTGTGTCTTGAAATAAAGTTCACAATGCCTGAGCGAGGGTTGGGGTCCTTTCTCTTGGGTCCTCATGCTCTCCAGTGTCTTGGTACTTCTTACTCTGGGGAAGCCATGGTTCTCCTGGCTCCGCAGGGCTGGCTTGCACATCAGCTATGTGCTGGGCGGGGCGCAAGGAAAGCCCTTTCACATGGAAGGCCCATCACTATCTCAGCGCCTTCTCCATGTGTGTTCTGGGCAGCACTGCGTGCCAAGCCCAGACTCGAAACGCATCTGGGGAAATGTATGCTGACACTCGGTTCCACATCTGGAAATGCTGAGGATCAGTTATGACTTAGCATTGTGGTCGTTCCCCAAAAAAAGTAGAAATGAGCAAAACATCAGACCTCGCAGGCAAGCATTCTTCTTTCCAGAAACAGATTTTTCAAAAATGGAATGGATTTAAATGTTCAGGCCACAAAGTAAAATTTTCCAGTGTTTAGGTCCTGGCTACAAAGAGACCTATTTTAAATAATACTCCCTATTTGAAATTTTTTTTTCTTCCAAGACTTCCCATGTCTTTTAAGAACTTGGTAATTTAAATCCTTTGCTTTTGACCTTTCTGAGGGGGGAATGTTAAAAAGAAGCAATTGGAAATTTTTGTAAAATTAGACGACCAATGAAGAAACAGAAATAAATTAAAGGAACTTTTTATCATTTTATTTTACATAAAAGAAAGTCATCAGCTAAAGGCAACCAAAGTGTGTACCTAATGATTTAAAGAGAGTTGTATCTATATTTTTCCTGTTTTGCTTCATAGTTGTATATGCATCCTTTAGAAAGTGATATTGTCTATTTATGCCTTGACTGAGATAGAGGAAAGGGAATTGGTTGAAAATATTTTAACATCATGAAATACTTGGTTGACCAATAAACTGCTATTCAAAAGTGCTGTACTGTATACTCTCCCTCTCCCTAATTTTTCAACTAGAGGCCCAGTGCACAAATTTGTAAGGGAGCTAATCGGGGTAAGAGGGCCAATCAGGGCAGAGCTGGAAGGGAGGGGGAGGCCATGAGTGGTTGGCTAGCAGACCCCACCCCCTGGTCAAACTCCTGGTCGAGGGGACACTTTGCATATTAGCCTTTTATTATATAGGATGTCATTGTTTTATAGGGCCAGTTGTGGTGGATGCAACTCTGCTAAACCATCTCTGAGAGAGCTCTCAGCCCTCATCCCAGGCACAACATTTCTGCATTCAGCCTCTGCACAGATGTTTGCTTGTATGGATGCTGGTCAGCTGTGTGGTTGTGGTAGTGATGGTAGTGGTGTGTGTGTGTGTGTGTGTGTGTGTGTGTGTGTGTGTGTGTTGGCAGAAGCAAGGGTTACTTTTAATCTGGGTTTTTCTGGAAGATCTTCATGCACATTATGGCTGAGCACTATGAATGATGGAGTAGCACTAAGTGCTCTCTTCATTTCTCTGTGCCAATAAGACTGTCCTGACATGGCAGGCGAGACAGACCCCCCACCCCTATCCCCTGAAATGGGAAGCCGGCGGGATTTGATTCACCATGGCCAATGAAATCAGACCACCCCTGAGAAAAGCACATGCACATTGTTCAGGGTCAAGAGATCCTATCAGATACAGACATCCAGGCCTCGAGTCCCTTGCAGTCCTTGGCACGGTGTTCAGTCAAGTTTTGAAAATCTGCTTTTGCCTAAAGTGCATCTGACATTAGGCAAGTAAACACAGTGCAAACCTGGACATCTGACCCTGCACCGTGATGTGGCATTTCCTCAGACCCCAGCAGTCCAGTCAAAGAAGCAACCCTGGCGGAGAAGTTAAAAACATGGGCTCTGGAGCCAAACTGCCTGGATTTGGACCCTGCTCTGCCCCTTCTTAGCTGGGTGATTTGGGCAAGATACTTAACCTCTCTGTTTATTTATCTGTCATTGGGATATGCTCATTGTACCTATCTTATATAATTATTAGGAGGGTCCATATTTACAAAGTGCCTGGTAAATGGCATATAAATGTCTGCTGAATAAAACGAACAGATTTGCAGACAGGATTTTATTCCTGGTTTCACCTGTTTGCCTCCAGGGATTAACAGCAGATTTCTTGCTTTTCCAAGATGTTTTATCCTTGACTTTCAAACCAAATTTCCTTAGGTGGGAACAACCTTGCCATTGGAGGCAGGAGGGCTGAACAGAGACCATGGACTCACTGCAATATGAACCCGGGTTAAAATACAAATTCAACTCGCAACAACTAACGGATTTGAGACCGTTTCTTAGCTTCTCTGAACCCAAGTTATTTTAGTAAATTGGGAACAATATGAACCCCTCAGGGCTGTTGTAAAAGCAATAAAAGTTCTATGGGAAGTACTTGGCACATAGTCTGGTGGGAAAAAGTTCTCTGCTTGATAAAGATCTGGGCTTTATCTTTTCGCTTTAACCTCCCTGCATTCAACTGGTTCTTGTACAATGAATGTTCAAAGCCTGGCTCCGTGATT
>PVJN01051850.1:0-14317 GCA_004026805.1 Lasiurus borealis
TGCCAGGAAATTCCTGTCCGGGCAGGGAGCTGACTTCCTGGTATCCAGGGACTCCCAGCCCAGCCCCTGCAGCCAATGGGCAACAAAGCTGCTTCAAACTGACAAGCAACAAAAGCAGCTGGAACCCAAACAAACAGACTTGGGTGAGGCAGGGGAGGGAGTCAGTCCCCGCGTCATCCAGGCCCTGGGCCAGGCTGTTGTCATGGTGACAACCAGTCCAGTTTACCAGCAGGCAGCAGAGCCAGTTCTCTGTGGGGGAAGCCCAGAGAGGGGGTTGGGGTGCCCCGGGACCTGAGCTTCTCCAAGAAATAGAAATGCAGAGAGAAGGCATGGCCACTGCCACAGACAGCAGTGCCTTCTCCCAGGAGCTGGGCAGGTGGCCTGGGGGACAGTGGCTCAGAGGCCTGAGAGGGGGGGGGGGGCGCGGGCACTGAACCGGCAGAGAGGACTCTGGAAAGGCTGGAGGGCTTTCCGGGCAGAAAGGCTTTGCAGCTGTATTAGCTTTCTGGGCAAAACATGAATTGAAGTGGATCACAGAGATCTTTAAAACAACAACAACAAAAAGCAACCCACACAGGCCGGTAGAGGAGACAGGGGCCTTTGGGAACTTGAGAGGTGGGAATATCGTGTGTCCTTCTCCAGCAGCTGTTCTTCCTTCATTTCTCGCTGATGACCACAGTTCAAGCAATTAATTACCTGGCGGAGAAGAGGGATGGCCCCACTCAGGGCAAAGGCATTAGAAAATACCTGCTGCGCAGGGCAGGGTCCCGACCACGTTCATGTCCGCGGGGGCAGGTTACTTTAGGGTTAAAATAGACATCCTTTCTGGCGAATGTGCAACATCTGCCAAAACAGGTGCAGCGGAGGAACAAATCTTGGAACCTTCCTCCAGAAATGTCGCTGTCAAAGTGTCTGTCCCATAAAAGGACACACGCTGTATGATTCCTCTTATAAGAGGTCCCTGGAGTAGTCACAGTCTTCAAGGCAGAAGGTGGAAGGGTGCTTGCCAGGGGCTGGGGCGGGGGGAGGGGGTTGGGGTCTAATGGGTACTGAGTTTCAGTTGGGGAGATGAAAGGGTTCTGCAGATGGACGGTGCTGATGGTGGCACCACATCGGGAATGCACTGAATGCCGCTGAACTGCACACTTAGAAATGATTTAATGGTAAAATCTGTTATGTATATTTTATCACAATCTGTATAATAAAAGCCTAGCGACCATTACAGCAGAACGACCAGAACGACCGGTTGCTATGATGCACACTGACCACCAGGGGCAGATGCTCAATGCAGAAGCTTCCCCGGTGGTCAGTGTGCTCCCACAGCCACAGCTGGAGTATCGTTCAGCCAGCAGCTGGGCTCATGGCTGGCTGGCGAGTGCAGTGGCAGTGCGGGAGCCTCTCCTGCCTCCAGGGCAGCACTAAGGAGCGGTGGGCCAAGCAGTAAGGAGCAAGCAGGCTGGCGGTTAGGAGCGAGGGGTCCTGGATTGCGAGAGGGTGCAGACCGGGCTGAGAGACCCTCTCCCCCTCCATGCACAAATTTCATGCATCGGACCTCTAGTTTTTTTTTTTTTATAAAAGTGTCTGTCAGTTAAAGACTCTCTTCTTGCCGAAACCGGTTTGGCTCAGTGGATAGAGCGTCGGCCTGCGGACTGAAAGCTCCCAGGTTCGATTCTGGTCAAGGGCATGTACTTTGGTTGCGGGCACATCCCCAGTAGGGAGTGTGCAGGAGGCAGCTGATCAATGTTTCTCTCTCATTGATGTTTCTAACTCTCTATCCCTCTCCCTTCATCTCTGTGGAAAATCAATAAAATAGATTTTTAAAAATCAACTATAAAGACTCTCTTCTTGTTCCAGGAGACAGTGGCATTTACCTGAAGACTGACATTGGGATTTGGTTCACCATTCTGAGCCTCAGCTGTGTCACCTATAATGTGGACTGTATCTTCTGTCAGTCAGATAAAGGAACAGAAGTGAATGCTCCCTAAGAATGTGAGATGTGATTACGATGTGCTTTCAAAAGTTAATGTTAAGGTACCCCAATGCCAAGGGGGGCGGCGGAAGGAGAAAGGGGCAGCTTTGGAGGAAGCTAAGGAAAGGATTATACTTGACACTTAAAGGAACTGGACCAGCCCAAATTCCTCAGGAGAATGTAAGAGAGCTGTGGGCCCACTCTCAGGGGCCAGGAGGTAAGCCCAACCTGGACTGTCACCACAGCTTAAAACACTTCTCCCTTTTGCTCTGCCTAAATTGAGAAACGAGTTAAGCCCACCCATCAGGAGGAAATGAAATGAAATGAAACAATGTCAAAACATCACCTCTCAAATTTCATGAAGGGAAATGGTGCAGTTACAACACAAATTGGGTCGAAGTTTATGGGATCTGGAGCCCAAATGTGTGAGTGGAACGTAAGTCACCGTCAGAGAGTCCCACGAACTGTCAACAATTTATTCAGAACAATTTTTTTTTCTTCCCACTTAAAGGAATGCTCCATCATCCCCACTACCACTTGCCCAACATATGTTACATTGGCATCTGCTCTTAGTATGTGCCAAGTACTAATCTGATTGTGGTCCATGCCTTATCTTTTCTTTCCTTAGAACCATGCGGGGTGAATCTTTTCCCCAGACAACAACATGAGGCTCGTGTTTACCAGTTTGTTCTTTCTGGCTCTTTATTTCCTCATCATGAACCGAGAATGGCGCTGCCGCCAGAGAACCTCAGCTGCCTGCCCCAAGTCACAGAGCCCGTTAAGTCATGGTGTCAGGATTTGAACCTGTGTCCTTCTGACTCCAAAGCTCTGCACTGGAACACCACACTGGTGGAGAAGTCCCTGTGGCTAAGAAGCTGATGGAACAAAATCGGTGGTGAATATTCTGCTCGGAGAGCAATTAGAATTCGCGGTGGGCAAACTGCTTTATTATGACATTGCATGATGTTACGGCAGACAATGGGGAAGAGCAATGAGCATCATGAGTGTGTGTGAGCAGGGATTTGGTTTTAAAGTGGGTTGAAACCACCATCTACAGAGCATGAAACAATGCTTGGCTGCATGTCTTGGTATATTTTGTTCTGTGTGTGTTGTATGTTGCATGTGTTGTGGATGTTGGGTGTATGTAGTTGTGTGCTTGTGTGTATGTGTAGGTTATGTGTATGTGAGTGAGTTGTGTAAACGCGGGAAATTTGCATGATGACTAATTTCTGCAACATTGAAGAGCAGACATTTCAGCAGCCAGCACTTGGTGCTGACTATGAGCCAGGCACTCCTCTCCGGCCTTGCATGTAACAACTCATTCATCTTCACAACAACCCTGTGCAGTAGGTAGGAATAGTCTCCTCATTTACGCATGAGGAAATGGAGGCTCAGAGAGATCAATCAACTTGTCCTAGACCCCCAGACAGTTAGAGGTAAAGTTGGGATATGAACCCAGACAGATGGGCTTCACCACCTGTGGTCTTTTATCCTTTTCTGAATTGATGCCCGAAGATCACCATGTGAGAGTGGTAGAATTTTTCTCTTCATTCTGTGGATGGAGAGCCTGTGGACAACGTGAACACATATTGACCAAGGAAATCAGCACCTCTTATATATCTTTACTGATTTCAGAGAGGAAAGGAGAGATAGAAACATCAATAATGAGAGAGAATCACTGATCATCTGCCTCTTGCATGTCCCTTACTGGGGATTAAGCCTGCAACCCAGGCATGTGCCCTTGACTGGAATTGAACCTGGGACCCTTCAGTCTGCAGGCTGATGCTCTATCCATTGAGCCAAACCAGCGAGGGCCAGCACCTCTTCATTAAACATGAGCCAAGGTGAGCCGGCCTTTGCTGATCTTGTGGTGCATGTGAAAATCCTATAAACTCAATGACCAGTAAGAATGAAGAAGGATTGCTGCACTTAGGAAGGGTCAGATGCCAGTGGCATGTGTTGGGAGGCAGTTGCTGGTCAGGAGAACATTGGGCCTGGTTTGGGCAGTAAGGTAGCTAAAGCTTCTTTCTTCTCCATAGCTCTATGCACGCCGAAGGCTACTTCCCAGGATCTAAATGTGCAGCCATCGCCCTGGCCTCTGTCTTCTGGAGTCTGTGTTCTCTTAAGACCAGCCTTGTCTTGAGGGAAAAGGGACTGGCACTGCATCTCCAAGAGAAAAGCCTCAGTAAGCCAGGCTGGGGGTGGGCAGGGTGGAGAGAGGGACATCGCTGAAGGCTCTTTCTCAGCGAGAACACCTCATAAAAAGCTCAGCAGCAGCAGATCTAGGCTGGCTGCAGAGAGCCGATTAATGCTGGAGTTGCACAGACTGAGCTGGCTCCGAGTGAGTTACCTGATCTTGAAGTAACACAGAGATTTGAAACCTCTGGCTTGCATCCAAGGCCCCGTGGCCACCTGGTCAGCGGCAGGCTGAAGAGTCTTGGCCTCAGACCAAGCCAGCTTCCAAGCAGTGATTCTCCTCAGTGCAGAGGTTTTGACTGTCAAAACCTGAAAGGTAGCGGTTCCTAAGCTCTGGCCTGCAAAAACACTACCCAGAGTGCTTTTTAGAAGTGCAGTCTTCTGGGTCCCACCGGCAGAGATTTGGACTCACTGGGCCTAGGGTTGGGGAGAGAAATTGGAATTTTATTTTTATTTCTTAAAAGTTAAGTTTATTGGGGGTGGCACTGGTTAATAAAATTATATAGGTTTCAAGTGTACAATTCTATACTATGTCATCTGTATATTGCATTGTGTGTTTTCCACCCAAAGTCAAGTCTCCTCTGTCACCATATACTAGTATTTGATCCTTTTTAGCCTTTTCTACCTCCCTCCTATCCCCCTTTCCCTCACTGTCGTCTGTGTCTATGAGTTTTAGTTTGTTCATTTGTTGCTTTCAGTTTTATATTCCACATGTAAGTGAATTCATATGGTTCTTGACTTTTTCCATCTGCCTTATTTTGCTCAGTGTGATGTCCTCAAGATCCATCCATGTTGTTGCAAATGGGAAGAATTTGCATTTTAAACAAGTACCCCGGTGACTGGGTAAGGATCATAATTGGGGTTAGGGAAAATCCAGCATTTACTTATTCAGGAAACACAACAGCACTGTGAGAAAGGTAATATTATTTTCTTTTTCTTTTCTTTTTTAAAATATATTTTATTGATTTTTTACAAAGAGGAAGGGAGAGAGATAGAGTTAGAAACATCGATGAGACAGAGACATCGATCAGCTGCCTCCTGCACGCCCCTACTGGGAATGTGCCCGCAACCAGGATACATGCCCTTGACCAGAATCGAACCTGGGGCCTTTCAGTCCGCAGGCTGACGCTCTATCCACTGAGCCAAAACGGTTTCGGTGGTAATATTGTTTTCATTAGTCTCAATTTATAGATGGATAAACTTAAGCTCAAAGGGTTGGACTAAACTGCCCAAGATCTCAGAACTAGTAAATGTGAGAGCTGGGATTCCAACCCACTTAACTACAAACTGTACTGCCATCTGAGTTCTGGAGGAAGAATAATGGGGATCGAGCTGACTGCAGACATATGCAGGCTTGTCTCCTGGCACTCCCCAATATATGCTCTCTGTTTTAGCCAGGCCAATGGCACCAGAACTGCCTGGGTTATGCTGCGGTAGCAAATGGCCATTCCAACCAGCAGGGGGCTCTATTCATTATGGTCAATCTGGGGTCCAGGCTGATGGAAACTATCTCAGTGGTTCTCAAACTGTGGGTGGTGATCTCTTTGGAGGTTGAATGACCCTTTCACAGGGGTCGCCTAAGACCATCAGAAAACACAGATATTTACATTACGCTTCATAACAGTAGCAAAATTACAGGTATGAAGTAGCAACGAAAATAATTTTATGGTTGGGGGTCACCACAACAGGAGGAACTGCATTGAAGGGTTGCGGCATTAGGAAGGTTGAGAAGCACTGCTCTATCTTGACATGTTTCCACCATTGGAGAGGTAGGGAAGGAGGACGAGGGCTCTTGAACCACACATTTCTGTCTGGAAATGACATGGGTATCCGTTTTGCTCCACTTTCACTGGCCAAGTAAGACCCATGGCCATGCCCGAGTCCAGGGTGTAGAAATGTAAACAGGATCATAGTTGACCACACCAACCCACTCATTCGACCTGGGTGTACCTTCCTGCTTATGTCTTTGGCACGTGCTGCTGCATCCGTCTGAAATGTCCTGTCCCCGCTTTCCAGCCAGGCTAACTCGACTCGGTGTCTAATTCTAGAACAGTGGTTCTCAACCTTCCTGATGCCGTGACCCTTTAAGACAGCTCCTCATGTGGTGGTGACCCCCAAACATAAAATTATTTCCGTTGCTACTTCACAACTGTCATTTTGCTACTGTTATGAACTGTAATGTAAATATCTGACATGCAGGATGTATTTTCATAGTTACAAATTGAACATAATTAAAGCATAGTGATTATAAACAAAACAACATGTAATTATAAATTGTGAAATATTTCTTTCTAATTACAAATAAATGAAATTTTGTCTTGAATCGTGGTCTAGCATGAACAACAGTCTTCATATGACAACAGTAAACTACATTGCTACACTTTGCTACACCGAGGAGCGGTGTGTTGGTTCCTAAGACCATGGGAAATAGGTGTTTTCCAATAGTCTTAGGCGACCCCTGTGAAAGGGTCATTCGACCCCCCCCAAAGGGATCTCGACCCATAGGTTGAGAACCGCTGTTCTAGAATCACCTGCCACCAGCTCCGGGCAGCCCTTCCCACCGCACCCAGGCTGGATTAGGTTCTCCAGTCCCCCGAGGGCCCTGGGCTTGTCTCTGTTAGGGCGCATGTCATACTGCATTGCAGCTCTTGGTTTGTTTGTCTGTCCCCTAGCCCGATGGACTGTCCCGGAGGCAGCTCTGGCTCCTGGAAGGCAGGCATGCAGGAGCTCGGTAAGGAGGATCAGAGAGATTTGAACCTGAATCCGGGCCTGAGGGAGCTCTCCTCCTTTCCCACAGGAGCAGGACGGCTGGGGGCTTCAGAGAATGGGGAAGAGGAAGGCAAGAATTCTGCGGCTTCAGGATGAGCCAACTGCCGATGGGGGGAGAAACCCCCCTGCAGAGGGAGGGGGCTTTTTCCACGCTTCATCACCCCATCATGGAAAGACACCTCAGACCCGGCTTAGTCACTGCCCAGCGCTGGCTGTGTCACCACAGGGGGAGTTTTAGGAGCCCCAGGGAAGGCCGTTCTGCAGCCGGGGGAATTCTTGCTGTTCTCACGCTGGGCCACTGATGGCCAGCGAAGGTCACTGCCAGTTAAGGGGCAGGTGTTTGTGGCCTCTTCACAGTGAGCGTTGCCCGAGTCCTGTCACACCGGGACCTCTGGGTTCTGGGAAGGCTGTTTGGGATCAAGGACAGGGGATCAGGCCTACCCAGCAGGAAAGGCCTGGCTGTGATGTGGGGCTCTGCGTGGTCTGTGTTACTCGCTGGGCCCACACCTGGACTAGCCACAGAAGAAAGGCAAGGAGGCCAGAGCTGTGCATGGGAGGGAGGCACCAGCTGCACAAGACAGGATCCCTCACTGTCCACTGGACTTCCAGGCCTCCATTCCCTCCCCCCGCCCACCTCACCCCTTGGGCTCTGGGGGATGAGCCGTTTTCCGTTCTCAGGATGCCCCACGCTCTCTCACGTCTGGGCTGCTGTATGCACTGACCCCGAGACCCATCTAGGCCGCTACTGCATTTTCCACAAGAAATTAAACTCTTCAAGGGTTTGGCCTCTCTGTGGTGTGGCTTTTCCTGACGTTTGAGGGAGGAGACTGCTCCAGGGTGGCTCCCGTGTGCAGCACTCAGCTCACCCCCCCTTCCCCTCCGCCGTCCTCCCCACTGCACCCCCTGGGAGTTGTCGGTCTTCCTCCCTCCACCACGTGACTGTCCCTGTGCCTCCCCCCTCCTTCCTTTGAAATATAAGGCCATCAGATGCATTGGATTTAGGAGCTCAGCTTTTGCCCAGGTTTTCTTCTCTGGAGCAAGAGGAGACTCTCTGAACAACACGCCCCTGTCAGCTGCTGGGGTAATGTGTTCCCCGCCTTGTCCCATGCGGGGGCCTGGCCTGGACACCTGGTCCCACTTGGCGTCACTAAGTCTCATGCCTTCGGTCTCAGCTGCCTCACCCGCTAAAGAGTTTAGGTTGGTGCCTCACCAGTGTGCTTCACAAGAACTCACTTACATTTTGGGGAATTTTGTAAGCTGCTTGTTAAACGTAGCTGTTATTGAAAATTTAACTGTGGTATTAAATACTCAAAACTTATCACTCCCTAACTACTATATTTTTCTACTATCTCTATGCTCTTGAGGTCATTTATCCCTCTTATATCCAGATGTTGGACATACTATATGTTTTGTAGGCTACCAGACATCTCTTCCTAAGTCTTCATTCAGTGGTTGATATTACATCGTGTGTTCGTCCACTTGGGCTGCCGTAACAAAATACCACCAACTGCGTAGCTTAGCAACAACAGAAATTTGTCTCTCACGCTTCTGGAGGAGGGCAAGTTCCAGGTCAAGGTCCTAGCACTGTCACCTTCTGGTGAGGGTCCTCTTCCTGATTCACAGCTGGTGCCTGTTCTCTCCTCTCTGTGTCCTCCCGTGGTGGAAGGGGCAAGAGGCTCTTCTGGAACCTCTTTGATAAGGGCACTAATCCCACTCGTGAAGGCTCCACCCTCATGACTCAGTCACCCCCAACGCTCCCAAGCCCAATGGGAAGTGTTACGTCTTCTCCAGGGGACCTGACACTCTAGGACCCTCGTCAAGCAGCACACACAAGCGCCACCGCTAGGCAAGCCTGACAGCCTGTCTCCAACCCAGGCAGCTCCTGAGGCCGAAGGCGCAGGTCAGTTGGCCACACTCCACCTGAAGGGAGGTTCTGACTGACCTGCAGATGCTTTTCTGTTTTATTTTATCTTTAAAACAAATCCAACAGTCAGAAATGGAGATATTTCACAAAACGGTTCAAAAGATCCCGCCACAGCGGGCCTGCCTTCCAGCATGACCCAGAGTGAAAAGCTGGTCCCGTTGGAGCTCAGCTCTCCAGTTTGCCACGGTCCTCACCACTCTGGCAGCACTCTGTGGTGTTTCTCCTCACACTGCCTTCCCCGGGACCCTTCCTCTGAGAGATGGAGCTTCCGATGGGCCCCAGAGTCTGTGGTGAGGGCTGGATGAGAACGTCCTTGGGGAGCAGAAGGCGCTCTGCCCTCCCCACGTGCAGCTCCCCGCTTCCTCTTCACCGAGCTCCCTCTCCGGGCCCCCCTGCCTCTGTCTATGGACCTGCTCCCCAGCGGGCCCAGGTGGGTCCCTGCTCAGAGGCTGGATCTGCCTTCCAGGTGGGAGAGCCACGGGCAGCCCCTGGCTGCTGCTGCTGCACTCTGGTCAGTGTGAGGTCTCTGTGAGGAAGGCGGCACAGGTCAGGGTGAAGGGATGACTGGGATTCAGGAGGCTCTGAGTCCCGGCTGGGCGTGGCCTCAGAATAACGGAAATGGTGGGAGCTGTGGCCAATCGTCTCCCTGGGTGACAACTGAAAAGCCTGCGCTTTCCAACCCGAAGGTCCTGGTTCTCTTACCAGGTGTCCCGGCAACTGGCAGCTGCTGGTGCAGGGAGCTGGGTTTGCTCAGCTTTGCTAGGAAGTGCCTACTTCTTCCCCCTGCTGGGGCTATTAAGCTCCTGTACCCTTTTAAAAGGTTTTAAACTTTTATGGCTTCTTTTAAAAAAGGCGTTCTACCCGTTTTGAAATGAACTGCACTTCAAACGGACTCCCCAAGACTTTCTTGTTTTGTTTATATAAGTAATCCATCCATCTTTTTAATGTAAAGATTTGGGGAATAAAGACACAGAAGGAAATGAAAACCTCTCATAATAACTGTTAATAGTATGTCATTCTATACTTTTTTTTTTCTGTATATTCCCAATCATTCATACACAGGGCTGGCAAAAGTAGGTTTACTTTTGTATGCTGTGAGCATACCAAACTTTATTTTGTATTATTTTGTAATTATTATTAACCTACTTTTGCATCTCTCCATGTATGAATTTTCCACATATCATGCCAGAGTCTTATTATATACTAGAGGCCCGGTGCACAGATTCACGCACTGGTGGGGTCCCTCGGCCTGGCCTGTGCCCTCTTGCAATCCAGGACCCCTTGGGGGATGTTGGGCTGCTGGTTTTGACCTGACCCCCCCAGGCCAGGCTGAGGGACCCCACTGGTGCATGAATCCATGTACTAGGCCTCTAGTATGCATGCAAGATCTTTGCTTAATCTCTTCCCACTCTTTTCCCTCTCCACTGCCCTCTGAGATTCATTAGTCTGTTCCACGTTCCTATGCCTGTATGCTGAGCATCTGCCCCCTGGTGGTCAGTGTGCATCATACCTAACAGTCGAACGGTCGAATGGTTGCTTAGGCATATATATACACACACATACACACATATACATACTATTTCATAATACATAGCATAAGGCCTGGCAAATAGTAGGTGATAAATAAATATTGTCACAGCTACTAAGTATCACTTACTGGTTTGCTTACAATATGCAAGGCCTGGTGTTAGGTGTTTTATACCCACTATCTCATTCAGTCCTAGTAACAATCCTATGATAAGAAGCTGTTGTATTCCTATTATACAGATGAAAAACTTGAGGACCGGAGAAGCTATGTTATTTGTCAAAAGTTACAGATGAAGTCAGCGAGATGGACACAATCTGTTCTTGTATTTATTTTTTATTTTTTAAATATATTTTATTGATTTTTCACAGAGAGGAAGGGAGAGGGATAGAAAGTTAGAAACATTGATGAGAGAGAGAAATCGATAAGCCACCTCCTGCACGCCTCCCACTGGGGATGTGCCCGCAACCAAGGTACATGCCCTTGACTGGAATCGAACCTGGGACCTTTCAGTCTGCAGGCTGATGCTCTATCCACTGAGCTAAACCGGTTTCGGCTGTTCTTGTATTTTTGTATGAACAAAGTGTACATTTACTGATGTACAGTAAGAGTCCTTCAAAAATTTAAGGAGTGCCCTATTGCCTCCTCAGGTGAGAATGTTTACCGAGAATGATGTAGACACACGTCCTGGGGACAGAAAATCTGGCTCTGCAACGGACCGAGTGTATGATCTGGAACAAGGAACTTATCCTCCCGACCCTCCGACTCCTCATCCACAAAATGGGATTTGCGTGCAGAGATGGGTTAGCACTGTGCCAGGCACGCAAGAGTATTTGACATGATTCCACAGCAGGGCCTTTAGGGGACAGCTGTGGCCTTCAATGGCCCTGAACTTATGATGTTTCCTTTATTGATGTAGCTGCTGCTTTAATACCCGGAGCAGGTCCCTCTGGTCCCACCGGGTAATGGGGAGGAAAAGTTAAACCAACATGAAAACGGTGAGGGAGGGGCACAGGCAGGACCTGGCAGTAGATCGTCAGCATTTGGATGTAGTTTCCCCAGCTGAGGGTAAGTCATTAAAAAGGGGAACTTGCCACCCTCCCAATTCCTCATTTATTTCTAATAGTTCACCACGAAAAGTGGGACTAAAGACAAACTAAAGTAAAACAATCGCTGGGCAGAACTGTAGGGCTGGATGTGCTAACTTGGATGATTAAAGTTGCCCCTCCCATGACACCATTTCACCTATGAATACTTTGAAGAATATATCTCTAATAGACAAGGACTTTAAAGATATAACTGCAATAACACCCAGCAAAAGGAACACTAATCCAGAAGGTGGCATGTTAAAACCGGGGAGGTGCTTGGTAAAGCCAGGCTAGGCCGTGCCTGAGTTCAGGTTGCTGTAGACCTGAGTCCTTCAACTTGTCCCCCCGAGGCGAGCCCAAGGGGCCAGAGGAGGCAAAGGCACAATCCCCAGGGAATTCAGGGGAGCCCAGGGCTGTGATGAAGGAGGCTAGTTCAGAGGTCGGCGGCCAGTGGGCCAGGACAAGTTGTGATGGAGCCACGGGCACCCCCTCCGCCCTACCGGGGGTCCCTGGCAGGCAAGAAGCAGCCACTTCCAAAAGCAAGTGGGAGAAGAAGGAAAGGAGCAGGACACGCGGAGAGAAGGAGGCGGGAGGAGAGAGAGTGCTGTTTATTGAGAAAGAAAAAGAGGAAGGGGAGAGCAGAAATAGACAACCCAACACCCACAGCACACCAGGTGTCAGGAGAGCCCCTTTCCCTCCCCCCTCCTCACTCTGCTCTGCCCAAACCGGCCTGGTCTGCTGCTCACCCCTTCAGTGAGCTACTCTGTTGGTGCAGCGAGGTTAGGGGCAAGTATGGGTTTAGAAGGAAAGAGTGCTGTGCGTCTCTGGCACAGGAGGGGAAGGCTCCCCGTGCCTGCCAGCCACACCTGCTTTAGTAAGAAAGGGAAGCAGGGTTCCCTTGAGGTGAGGCCCTCACGGAGCCACGGGCTCTTGCAACCCATCCTACAAGGCCTCAGAGGGAGGCACTCAGCCAAGGTGCACTCAGGGCAGCGTCAGAGGCAAACCGGCCATGAAGGGGTTGACCTCTGGTCAGAGGTGGGCTGCAGGCGGCAGTCTCCCTAGCCTTGGGTCTGCGAGGGGCTGCGGTCCGTGCTACAGGGGGTAGTAGGTCCAGCGGTGGAGAGCCGCCTCCCTGGTTTAGGCTGCGCCAGCCCTGCAAGGAGGGGGTGGGAGCGGCACAGGAGTGGGGAGGGTGAGCTGAGGAAGGAGGGAGTCCTGGAGGTAGGCAGGAGAGTTTCCTGAGCCCCTGGGGCTGGGGTAAGGGGTGGCCCAGGGTGCAGGGGGAGGCTTTGCTGGTGCTGGTCATGTCTGACTTCCAGCTGAAAATGCTGTGGGTGATATCACCAGTAGAAAGGTGAGCTTGGAGGCCAGAGAGGGCCTTCCTTGCAGGGTTTGGGGCAAGTGCCTTCCTAGAGGGGCTCCTAGTCCCTCACTGTACCCCAACCCCGGTTCACGATGAAGTCCTAGGCCCCTGCCCTCCCAGAGCTTTCTAGTTCCATCTTACACAAGTGCTGCCTCAGCCTCCAAGCCAGGGTGGACGGGCCAGGAGCAGAGTCCCTGCAGTTATGAAGGCCAGGTTGCCTTGATGCTGCCCGAGCGCACATTTGCTGAGTGCCTCCCTCTGGGACTTCGTAGGGTGCATATTGCAAGAGCTCGCAGCTCTGTGAGGACCCCAACCCAGGGAGCTCTTCCTTCCCTCTCTTCCTAAAGCAGGCACAGGCTGGAGGTGAGCTGTGTGTGGGTTAAAACTGGCACAATGGCTGGTGGCCACGAAACCCCAGGGATGAAGTCACCAGCCGTGTGGCTTCCTAGACAGCCAGCTGATGCTGGTGAGCCCATAGCTAAGGGAGGTAGACCAATGTACCCAGACCTGGGGATTCGTCCTGACCTGTGAATAGTGATAATTAACACGTGGAGGTCTTCCCACGTGGCCCCTGCTGCTCTGCTTAGACTGTGCTAATGCACCTCGTGCATGTTCTAACCACGCATCATCTGGTTTCATAACCTTATTTCTGATGTTACGGACGAAGAATCCGAGCCACTGAGAGGTGACATCACTTGGCCAAGGTCACACAGCTCCTGGGGCCAGGGCTCTGATTTGTCTTTTGTGAAGAAGAGGAACAGGCACCGCACTTCCCTGAAGGAAAAACAAGCTGATGTCAGGGATTCTTTCAAGAAAGCAAGTTTCAGGGCCAGCGCTGAGATCAGCACCCCTTTGGCCTATGTCCCCGTCACTGCATGCACGTCTGTGTCTCAGCACGTGCCATCCTTGATGGCCACCATGGTGACCCGCCACCACCAGGGAAAGGCTGCTTTCTATGCTGCGAGTTCTGTTTCATGAGGTGGGGGAGTAACAGGCCTTCACAAGGTCTCCCCCAAAACCAAACCCCAGAGGAATTCGCCCCTCTCTGAAAAGCTCGTCTCTTCTGGCAATGCATTGGAAGGGACTCTTAGCTTTCACCGCTGTCCCCTCTGCTCTTATGTCACCGGTGTTGCCCTTGCCTCTGTGAAATAGGAAGGAGCAGTGTCTCTCCACGATTTCCCCACAAGTCCTCCCAGGAGCTGGCGGGGGGTCACGTGGGGAAGTTCTCTTTCCTCCACGGGTCTCAATCTGAAACTCCCCAAACGCTTGGGGCTGTGCAATGCCGGGCAGCAATTGCCCTGGCATCTTGCCGCCTCTACACAAAGCCATCACTGTTGCAGAAAATGAGGGTCCTGTGTCCACTTGGCACCGTCCCCTGCCTGGCTGGCATTTGCGTGGGAGAAGGAACTTTCTTTCTCCCTGACAATAGGTTCTGATCACAAACCAGGCCTTTCAGGGAAACAGCTCCCCAGGGACTGACTGC
>PVJN01051851.1:0-14317 GCA_004026805.1 Lasiurus borealis
AATCTCATGATAATACTGTTCTGGCTCTGTGAAAACATGTGTGTGAAAAGAGCATGCAGTGGCTTCTTTTAGAGTGTTAGATGCTGAATATCTGTTCACTTTCACATCCCAAGGCTGTCCCCATCTTACCAGATGCTACTGTACTTGAATGGTTAATAAAACTGCACAGTGCTGGTAAAAAAAAAAAAAAAAAAATCTCATGATAACCCAGGAGATGGGCAAATTGTTTCCAACTGGAGAAAAAGGAATTTTGAATTTGGAAAACTCAGACTAGTGGCCACGGTTTAATGGTTGCTAACGTGAAGTTATAAAGTGTTTCCTTTCTGCTCAAAGAGATGAGTGTGTCATTGGTACATGAATGTGCATTGTTGTTCTGAGAAGTACACAAGGCGGATTCAAATGGATCCAAGAAAACAAGGTCCGTATGCTGGTCTGCATTATAAGAGAGTGGAAAAGGGAGAGGGTAAGAACCAGAATAGAAGCTCAGAAATAGTGGCAGCTGAAACCGGTTTGGCTCAGTGGATAGAGCGTCAGCCTGCAGACTGAAAGGTCCCAGGTTCGATTCCAGTCAAGGGCATGTATCCTGGTTGTGGGCACATCCCCAGTAGGGGGCATGCAGGAGGCGGCTGATTGATGTCTCTCTCTCTCATCGATGTTTCTAATTCTCTATCCCTCTCCCTTTCTCTCTGTAAAAAATCAATAAAATATATTTTTTTAAAAAAAAAAAAGAAAAGTGGCAAATAATAATCACCAAAAAACTGAAAATTCCTGAGAAAGATAGATAATAATAGCTCTCTCTGAATCACCAATCTGCACAGAACATCATTGCCAACAGGAATTCGACACTTAACCAAAAATAAATAAATAAGTAAAAGGTTTCTAAATATAGGCTACGGCTTACTAGTAAACTTAACTTTTCTAAGGAAAAGAGTATCAAAATATATGTTACCAAATTGAGAGATTGAAAAAACACAAGTAAAGACTTTCAAACGAGATGGCATGTTACTAAAAATAACATTGACCCTTGATATTCGGCTGAGGAGTCCTCTGGAGAGAAAAGGATTTCATCCATTGGAGATAAATGGGGCCAACTCATCTGCAGTCTTCGGTTTAATTAGCTAAACTCTTCCAGATGGAGAACACTCAAAGCAAAGGGATATTTCGGAGCCCCCTGGAATTGCTAATAAGCATAACAACATGTCACATGCAAAAGAAAATGTGTGTGTGTTTTATCTTTGCCTTTAAAGGGCAAAGAAGGAAGTACTTGGTAGCATTATGATTTTTCAATTTGATTATTGGGAAGTAAATTATCTAATTTTATCCAGTATTGAACAAACCTTGAGTGGTTGCTTTTTCTCTGTGCTAACACTGATGGGAAAAACAAGACAAGACCCCTGTTTGTGTGTGTGTGTGTGTGTTTTTGTTTGTTTGTTTGTTTTTAAAGAGTGAATGCTCTGGTTTCCTTTTTTAAAAAGATATATTTTTATTGATTTCAGAGAGGAAGGAAGAGAGAGAGAAACATCAATAATAAGAGAGAATCCTCAGGAGGCACACCCCTCACTGGGGATCAAGCACAGAACCCAGGCATGTGTCCTTGACCAGAATCGAACCTGGGACCTTTCAAGCCACAGGCCAACGCTCTATCCACTGAGCAAAACCAGCTAGGACAAGAGCCCTCTTTTTGTGGAATTCACAATTTAATTAGAGGTTGCATTTCAGTACCTGGGACACAATAGGGGCTAGATGCTACTTGTTAAATAAGTGAGTGAATGGTATAGATACTTGAGTAAGGAATTGCATTAATGCAGTTCCGACTTCAAACTTACTGTGTTCCAAGGGGAACATGCAGGCCTCAAAGCGGTTAGAGAAGGCTGCACAAAGTTTATCAGGTAGGAGCACAAAAAACTTCCAGACACAGAGAATAGGATGCATAGGGGCATGGACAGAAAAAAAAAAAAAAAGAGTAACATGTATTTAGGCAACAGCTAGTAATTTGCTGTGGCTGGAGCGTCATGTATATATAGAATGTGCCTGGAAGTTAGTGAGACCACAAAGACGGGTTGGGACTCATTTGAAGAGAACCCTGAGAGCCTAAGTTAAACTTGATCCTTTACTACGTCCTGGCGTTTTAGAAAGACTGAGAGACACAGTGCCGAGTAAGCAGGGGAAGGGAGAAGGAGGTAAGAGAAAGATCTCAAAGGTTAAGTGCCTCATTAGTAACTAGCACCGGATAGATCCTCTATATATTTTTAGTAACTCTCATCTAATCCCTGAAATACTCGCAGTTTTCTGAGGGGGAAACTCAGAGAGGTAAACTAAACAACTTTCCCCAGATCACACAGCTAATAAAAGATGAAACTAGGATTTGAAACTAGGGCCCTACACATCTCTTTGGAAAATAAAAATACCAGTAGACTCATACAACTTAGTATTAGAAAAATATATATAGTGAAAGCTTTGGAGAAAATTGGTGGATATTAAGAAAGACACACAGGCAAGACACCAGGAAAGAAAAGCATGACTATACAAAAGGATATTTACAGTAAGGGAGATACAACACAGGAAGTGGGAAGATAATCATAGAAAAACCACAACATGTGTTTTTAAAATGCGAAGCCCCAGGGAGGAGAAAGCAAACGGTACAATAATGCCATTTACTCTGGCATCCTGTGCTTTTGGTTTTGTTCTTTACTCTTTTTTTTTTTTTACTTTAAACAATTTGTTATGAGAGTAACAAAGATACAGCTCATGATCTTGCAACTCTAATGCTCTAAATCAGAACCAGATGGTGCCTAGTGTACCCTGTTTCCTAGAAACTGCAGAATTCTTAGGACAACACGCTCCGTGCACCACAGCACTGATTTCAGTTCCTCCACGGATCCTAATACACGGCTAAATAATGCGGTTGCTGGGCATTGCATCGGAACATCTGTTTTTCTTGCTCAGAATCTTTGTGAAACTGAAAACTCCTCTTCATTTTTATTGTTATTTTTTTTCCCGATTTCAAAAGTAATTCATTTTTATTTAAATTTTTGAAAAAATTGAACAAGGAAAAAATTAAAATCTGTCATAATCCTTCTACCCACCAAAAAAACTAATGACCACAGTTAATATGCTGACAATATTCTTTTTTTTTTAAGATGTTTTTAATTGAATTTTAGGGAGAGAGGGAGGGACAGGGAGAGATAAACATGGATGCGAGAGCAAAACAACCCCACCAAAAATCAAACCTGAAACCTTTTGGTGCTCAGGATGATGCCCAACCAGCTGAGCCACACCAGCCAGGGCTGACAATACTCTTCTATTTATTTCTACACACACACACATGCACATACTTTATAGAAAATAAGATGTATAGAAATTGTTTTTTATCTGTTTTGTTCTTCGAATATATCATTAATAGTTTTTCCTCATCACCAAATATTTATGATGACTGCTAGTATTCCATAAATTACTGTATACAGTAATTTATTTCATCAATCTTCTTTTCATTAAACAAATCCTATTCATTGAACATCAAATATGTGTCAGAACTGTGCTTGGCATCGGTTGCACAGTGGGGAGTGAAATAGGCAAAAGCCCAGCCCTTATGGAGCCCACAGTCCTATTCTTGACCTATGGTTTATTTGAAAACTTTTATTATTAAAAGAGATAGCACAGCTGGCCAGTGTGGCTCAGCAGTTGAGCATTGATCCATGAACCAAGAGGTCACAGTTCAATTCCCAGTCAGAGCACATGCCCAGGTTGCAGGCTCGATGGACTACTTGAGAGGCAGCTGATCAATGATTCTCTCTCATCATTGATGATTATATATTTCTCTCTCCCTTTCTTTATGAAATCAATAAATATATATTGGGGGCGGGGGGCAAAGATAGCACAGTAAAATCTGTGCCGTGTGATTGAGCTTAACACCTCTGGTGATACGCCATGCACATAGCTTGTACCTCTCATATGATGTGACAAGAATGGCTCCTTACTTCTGTCGTCTTCCTCCCAAGGACCAATAACCCCAGTCTAATCGTGATATTTTTAAAATCAAACAAACCCAAAACGAGGGCTATTCTACAAAATACATGACCAGAGCTCCTCAACACTAAGGTCACACACAAAAAGGAAAATCTGCATAGCCAGCATGGCTCAGGCATTGAATGTCGACCTATGAACCAGGAGGTTATGGTTAGAGTCCAAGTCAGAACCCATGCCCGGGTTGCGGGCTCGATTCTCAGTGTGGGGCATGTAGGAGGCAGCCGATCAGTGATTCTCTTTCACCAATGATGTTTATATCTCTCTCTCCCTCTCCCTTCCTCTCTGAAATCAATATAAATCTGAGGAATTTTCACAGGCTTGAGGAATCTAGGGAGACATGGCAGCTAAATGCAGTGAGAAGTTCTGGGTAGAATCTGGGAAGAGAAAAAGGACATTAGGTAAAAAGTAAGGAAATATGAATAAAATGGATTTTAGTTAATAACAATATATTTAGTTATAAATAATAATGTATTGGTTCATTCATTGTGATAAATGCAGATACTAATAAAAGTTGTTAACAATGAAGGAAATGGGGAGGGAGTATATAGGAACTCTCTCTACCGTCTTTGTAATTTCTCTGTAAATCTAAAATAATCCTAAAATTAAACGATTATGTCAAACACACACACACACACCACTGTGTCAGTTATCCTTGTATCTTTTTTTTAATATATATTTTATTGACTTTTTACAGAGAGGAAGGGAGAGGGATAGAGAGTTAGAAACATCCATGAAAGAGAAACATCGACAAGCTGCCTGCACACCCCTTGCTAGGTATGTGCCTCCAATCAAGGTACATGCCCTAGACTAGAATCGAACCTGGGACCCTTTAGTTGGCAGGCAGACACTCTATCCACCGAGCCAAACCAATTAGGGCTCATCCTTGTAGCATATCTCTGATTATTTCTTTAGGGTAAAGCTCCAAGAGTGGAACTGTTGAGTCACAGTATATGTACATTTTCATTTACCAGAGAGTCTTTGTAAAGTGTGATAGATAGATGGTTTGCTGACATTTTAAAGATGTTTCAGCCTTATGCCTTTATCTCAGCATTTCCTAGCTATGGATCCCTCCCGTTAGAAGGAAGCCTAAAGCTCATAAAACCCACCTGCCTGCCTCTACAGACAAGGAAACGGAGGCCCGGAGGAGAGAAGTGAGTTGGCCAAGGTCAAGTGCCTCGTTGCCAGTGGGAAGGGGGACGCTAATCCCTTCTGGACTGTCCTGGCCTGTGTCCACATGACTAACATTTTCTGACTCACGGAGGAATCAGGGATCAGCCACCAGACCTACCGCTGTTTTCTGGAGGTGACTATCAGCCTTTGCTTCCTTTGTCTTGGACATGGTTGCTAGGAGCTAAAAAGATTTTTCAATGAGTTTTTAAAAAATGGATGGATTCAGACCCAGCGAACAGAATCGCTTGACTAAATCCCTGGACAAATCAGTTTGTCTTTCTCAACTATTGCTTCCCAATCAGAAAAAAAAACAGAATTCCGATGCCCACTTCATTCGCCTTCTCACAGAGACTTTGTAGAAATGAGGCGGCTAGTACCCATATAGCTTCAGAAGCCTTAGAGAGAGAAATGTCATTTAAGGAGAAGGCATTTGAATGAGAACAAAGGGCACCTTTTCCGTTAAGTGGTCTGTCGCATCCGAAGAAAGTTCATTTCCTTGCCTGCCTGTTCCCTAGACAAGGACAGCCCCAGACTTGGCATGAGTAAGGAAGAAGCGGGCGATGGAGAGGAAGGGAGAGGATTGTTAGACTTCTTGGCCGGAGATCAGAAACAAATCGTTCTCAAGCCTGGCATTGTCGGGCCCAGCCGACGAGGCAGACGAGGAACAGGACCGCTCTGGCTCCGCACACGTTACTCCACAGAAACGGGTGCGTAAGCAGGATCCCGGACGAGGCCGGGGAAACATAAACAGTCCCTGGGTGCGACCCGCGGTGGCCTATAGAAGCTTTGCCAGGCCCAGGGCTGCAGGCGGACATTTTGACTTATTGAGTTTCCACACATTCTTGCGTGATTTGGGCGATGACAAAGGCGAGCTGAATCAACACTGCAGTCTGGGACTGAGCAGAGCGCTGGCCTCTGACCTCCAACTGGAGCCTCTAATCAGGGCCCTAACCCTCACCCCGGTGGACCAGCATCCTTGCTCTGCGAGATGGAAGTGACTTCTTTTGGTTGCTTATAAACATCTGACAGCGCCTGCAGCGGCGGGAGAACTTGGCAGGCAGAAGGAGGAAGGGCTAATACTTCTAAAAGTGCTTCCTATTTTTGTGATTTGAAACATCTCACTCCATGAAGGAGTGGAACAACGGGAGGAAGACATTAGAGAACGTTCAGGAGCAGAGGCAAGGAGAAGAGAATTAAACGGGTGACAATAATCTTCCAATTGCTATTTATCACCGTCATCACCGTGCAGAGCGAGATGCAAAGATGTGGGCAGGTGGATTGGCACTGCCTGTGGTCGCACAGCTGCAGAAGAAGTGACAGCCCCGAGGTTTTCAAAAAGACAGAATAAGATAGGAGCATCTGAAGCGGGTTCAACTTTATACGAGTGTAGGTCTAAATGAGAATCTATACTTAAACATCTAAGGAGCTTCGTCATGGTAATGTTGTTGCATGAAATAGCAGCTCTGGGCTCTACACATGCAAATAGGACTCTTTACCAAATCAGCTTTGATGTTGGTCTTTAAAGTCAATATTAATCACATTTTTGTTGAGATGACTTACCTGCCCCTGTTAAGCCTACCTATACATCTGGATCCTTGTTAATGCCTCCAATTCCATCCTTGGAGTTCCATTCCTTGAAACAGATGATGAATCAATTGTATATCACATGCCAGTTCCAGTCGACTGTAAGCAGCTTCATTGTGTCAAAAGTGACATTGAGGAAGGAAAGGTCCCCCAACTAATGAGCAAGAAAGAGCAGAGTGGAAATGTTTGCCGGCAATGTCTGTGCAGTTCCCATTCCTCTGAGAAGGGCAACTTGTTAAGCTTTTATTTCATCAGCATCTCAGTGTGAATCCATGACAGATCACTTCCAATTATGTCACAGCTGGTTTCCATAGAGATAGCACTTACATTTCAGCAGCAAAGCTCAGGGCAGTGGTCGGCAAACTGCGGCTCACGAGCCACATGCGGCTCTTTGGCCCCTTGAGTGTGGCTCTTCCACAAAATACCACGGCCTGGGCGAGTCTATTTTGACAAAGTGGCTTTAGAAAAAAAATTATGTTTAAATAGTTTGGCTCTCAAAAGAAATTTCATTCGTTGCACTGTTGATATTTGGCTCTGTTGACTAATGAGTTTGCCGACCACTGGCTCCAGGACATATGGTTCAAGCGAGAGACTTCTCTCTGATTCTGTGAATTAAATTATGTGCAAGTTCTGACAAGGATATAAAAATAACATTTAATTAAGCATGTAATGAGTCACAACATATTGAAATGTATGAGAAATATTACATCAAATGTGGAAAAAAAAATCCAGAGCATATGTCCTCAAGGGTAAGTACAAAGCATAGGAGGGTCAGGTCTGGGTGGGAACCCTGGCTTATCCGGGCCATCCGGGGGCCCTGGTATCTGAAGTCTGGGTGGTTTCCTAAGCCAGGAGAAATAATGAAACAGGAAGTGAGAAGTCACTGACATACTTCACTTATTTGACAATTTTGCTTTTCAAAGAACATTCTCCTAGGGTTCTGCGTTGGGGGTTTCCTGGGGAGAATTTCTACATTGTAGACAGCAAGTCGAGGGCAATTATTAAGCACCTACAAGGTCATCCTGGCATCCCAGGAGTTATCAACTTCATAGTGATGTCTGCTTTCTTTCAGCGAGGTTCTCACAGGCCCACAGGTTAAGGCTCAATGTACTAAGGTTGGATCAACATTTCAAAAATATGTTTAGCTATTTACAAAGTTTTATTTGAGATAAAATGAAATTCTTATGTCAAATCTACAGTAAAATTTACTATGCACTGAGTTGTAAAGAAATACTTTTAAGTTAATCTACGCTCTTCAACAAGGAAAAGCTCTCTACAACACGCCCAACTTCTCAACTACTCCTCACCCCAGTTTCTCCATGCTTTCAAGGCCTTTAGCCTGGAATGATTTTTCTTCTTTTTCTTTCTTTCTTTTTTTTATTTGTTGCTATTATTAATCCTCATCTCAAGGATATTTTTCCATTGATTTTTAGAGACAGTGGAAGGGAGGAGGAGAGACAGAGAGAGAGGGGGAGAAACAAAAATGTGAGAGAGCCATACCAATTGGTTGCCTCCTGCACACACTGGGACACTCAAGGTAAAAGCCCTTGACCAGAATTGAACCCAAGACTCCTCAGTTCTTAGGCCAACACTTTATCCACTGAGCCAAACTGGCCAGGGCTCTTTCTCCTTTTTCTACATATCTCTTTTATAATTATCACTAGAGGCCCAATGCACAAAGATTCATGCAAGAATGGGCCTTCCTGAGGAGAAATCAAGATGGTGGCATAGGTAAACACCTGAACTGCTGCCTCACACAACAATTTCAAAACTACAGCTAAAAGACAAAACGGACACCATCCAGAACCACAGGAAGCCTGGCTGAGTGGCAATTCTACAACTAGAAGGAAAGAGAAAAGCACACTGAGACTCACAGGAGCTGCAGGAGGCAGAGGAACTGAGATGCACACGCTGAGAGGACTGGCAACTGAGTGCATGGCTGGCTTTCTCAACCAGGAGAGAGACAAAAGCTCTCGACTGTGCTGAACTCCAGTTCTGGGTGAGACTCTGGGGATCCAGACTCATATGGGGTGAAATTGGACTGTCAGGAAAGGGAAAAGTACACTGAGACTCAGAGGAACTGCGGAAGGCAGAGGTACCAAGGTGTGTGCGCACGGAGAGGGCAGGCAACTGAGTACATGGCTGGCTTTCTCAAGTGGGAGGGAGACAAAAGCTCCCCACTGCAAGACTCTGGGGACCCAGAGTTCCAGGCAAGACTCTGGGGACCCAGACTCATTTGGGGAGAAACTGGACTGTTTGGCAGTGAGCTGAACTTGAGAGTGACTTTCTCTCAGAGGTGCTTACAGTGATTATCACAGAATACTGAGACACAGGGGCCTATTAGGGCAGGGCTGACAGGAAACCAATGTTGTCTACTCCACCCTGAGACTCTGCCCCATCCGAGCTGAGCACAGAGACTTTTGCAAGTCTTGTCTTATAAGGGTGTCTCCAGCACAGAAATTCTCCCAGCATAGATACAGCTGATCCTCACAGCCAATTGGCCTGCAGGTCAATTCCTCCCAGTGATACCAACAACAATCAAGGCTTAACTACAGCTAATTACCTACAAGGGAGCACCCATATGATTGTCAGCTGATTTCTCAACAGAAACTATGCAGGCCAGGTGGGAGTGGCAAGAAATATTCAAAGTGATGAACAGCAAGAACCTACAACCAAGATTACTGTATCCAATAAAGTTATAATCCAGAATTGACAGTCAAATAAAGAGCTTCAGAGATAAGAAAAAGCTAAAGGATTCATCAACTCCAAACCAGTATTATATGAAATGCTGAAAGGTATTCTTTAAGAAGAGGAAGAAGAAGAAAAAGGTAAAGATAAAAATTATGAACAACAAATACATATCTATCAACAAGTGAATCTAAAAATCAAATGAGTAAAGAGAATAAACTGGTGAGTATAATAGAATTAGGAGCATAGTAAGGGAGTAGACTGACAATTCTTGGGGGAAAGGTGTGTGAGGGTTGCTGGAAGAGACTGGACAAAAATCATACACCTATGGATGAGGACAGTGTGGGGAATGGGTAAGGGCAGAGGGTGGGGTGGGAACCAGTTGGAAGAGAGCTATGGGGGAAAAAAGAAGAACAATTGTAATAATCTAAACAATAAAGATTTATTAAATTTTAAAAAATTAATAAATTTTTTTTAATGGGCCTTCCTTTCCCTGTTTGCCGGCACCACCTTCGCTCTGGCCAGAGCGGCTTTTCCACCTTCCCATGCTGCCCAAGGCCCAGAGCTGCTGGGGCTGTGCAGAACACCCATGTCCCACCCTACCTCTGGCTGCTCAGAGCCTGTATATACAAATTAACCCACCATCTTTGTTGGGTTAATCTGCATAGTTACTCCTGATTGGCTCCTGGGTGTCATGAAAGTTTGGTCAATTTGCATATTTCTCTTTTATTAGTGTAGATATTTGGTTTTTATCTGTATTTCTCCTCTCTTTCTCTCTCTCTCTCTCTCTCTCTCTCTCTCTCTCTCTCTCTCTCTCTCTGTCTTAAACTGGAAGGACCTCAAAAGCAGAGAGTGTAAAATTTTCATTCCACCTTCAAATATGTTATGAACAGTGCTAGTCATCATGCTAAGAAGCAGAGACAATAGAAAACAAGGCAGACAAGATCCCTGACAGCATAAGCTCCCATTCTACGGGAACTTTCTCACTTGGCACACAGTGGACATGCAATCAAGAATGAAAGAATGAATTAAGGACACATGAAGCTCTTGTCAGGAATTTGAAACTTAGTCACTATGGTTCATACAGGTACACACAGGTAAAAGGCAACACAGAAAACCTACAGAAGTGGAAAACCTTAAGTCATTTCTACAATCGCTAACAATAGTTATTGAAAGTAACCGTACAAGGAGCAGGAGACTACACTCCTAGAACCCAAAAGAAGTAGAATACATAAAACAGTTTCCACGTGAGCCCTAGCTGGTTTACCTCAGTGGATTGAGTGTCGGCCTGCGGACTGAAGGGTCTTGGGATCGATTCCAGTCAAAGGGCACATACCTCAGTTGTAGGCTCAATCCCAGGCCCTGGTTGGGGAGCAATTGGAAAGCAATCAATCAGTATGTCTCTCTCACATTGATGTTTCTCTCTGTGTGTCTATCCTTGTCCCTTCCACTATCTAAAAATCAATGGAAAAATATCCTCTGGTGAAGGTTAACAAAAACAGCCAAAAAAATTCCATGTGAAATAATATTAGTTTACATTTTTAAATTACTACCTAAAAGCTAGGCTCCATATAAATGTAAGGCATGATTACTGATTTCTGTCAATGCTCCTTACATGCACTGTGTCTAGAACATGGATATGAAGGTCAGAGAAGGCTTTGTAGCCAGGAAAACACTGTGCACTAATAGATATTTTTAACATATGGTGACAATAACAATAAAGCAGTGTTTCCCCAAATAGTTTCCCATAGAATCTGGAAAACACATCATGCATAAGCCCCTCTTGGAGCTTCACAAAGCACATCATATTAATGTCTCTGAGAAGTTCTGAAGGAAATATGTTGAACTGTATCACCATTTCTTATACTTCCTTAAGCTACCAAATTCATCTTCCAAGGAATAGCTATTAAGTTAGTTTAGGAAAATCTGCTTTAAAGTTCAATTTACAATACTATTCACTTATACGTACCTTTTAGTGATGATCTGGAAAACCAAGACATTCTCAGAATATAGTGCCAAGTGATAAAAAAAAAAAATACATATGTTTCTTATGAAAGTATCGGTAAATAAAACTTGCTGCACAAATAGCCTTGGTAACATTCCTCCTGTTGTTTCTAAGTGAAGTTACCACCTGACCACTAGATGGCAATATAGATCCCCCTTATAGTACAACCATTCCAACCAGGTTAATAGTCTAAGAGGTATCTGAGTCTGCTAAGGCAAATGTGCATTGACTCACTCATTCAGTCACTCCTCCAAACACCTCTTAGGAACTTTGACAACCTGAAAACGCTGAAGATAAGAAGAGGAATGAGATAGCTCACTGTCAAAAATTGTAATTCTTGGATTCCTAGGAAGGTACAGGATGCCCTCATCAATGTAACCAACAGTTCTTGAAAAGAAACGTGGCTACTTTAAATACACACACGGATTGCATGACTCAGAGAGGACACGCCTCTCCTCAGTCCGGGGAGCTTCTGGTGTGGGCTCAGTTCAGAGCCTGGAAATTCAGGGGAGATGAAGGTGAAGATGCTGCCAGTCTCTTAACTTTTAGGCCACAGAAGTGGAACACCCTCTTCTAAGGATCAGAGACACAGAGATGTAGGGTGGTTTGCCCAGTGGTAAAAGGTCAGTTGAGACCCAGCTAGAACTTGAACTCATCTTCTAATGCCCAGCTGAGGTTCTTTCCAACATTTCACCATCGGTTTTGCAATTTAGAATAGATCCTCCCCTAAACACTTCCCCTTTCCAAATTCTTTTTTACCTGCTGGTTCCCAGCTGGCTGCCCATCCTCAGACAAGATGTCATGTGTGTATGTCTCATGGTGGATTCTTCAGGAAACAGACTGAGGCAAAGGTCTGCATGCAGGAGGTTTTTTGAAGAGGGATCTCAGGAACTGTACCTCGAAAAGACTGAGGGAGGCAGCATTGGGCAGAAAAAGAAGTTAGACTTTACCTAACCCCACACAGCAGTCGAGCTGAGATGGTCCTTCAGAGTTATCCTAAATCAACGGGAGGGGGCAGGACCTTTAGACTTCCCATACTGACCACTCATTGGATGCAAGGAACATAACCACAGGCAAGGGACTTCCTTCAGCTAAAAGAAAAAATCGGGGAGGGAGTAGGGCTGAAATGGAGGTATCGGCATGGTTCCATTCCTTTCTGGAGGCCCTCGGGAAGAACCTGCTTCTCTGCCTTCTCTAGAGGCTGGCCACATCCGTTGCTTGTGGCCCCCTGTCTGTCTTAAATGCCAGCAGTGTCACATCTCTCTGACCTTTCTTCTGTCCTCACATCTCTCTCTCTCTGACCACATCAGGGAAACGCTCTCTTCTTTTAAGGACTATGTAATTACACAGGGCCCACCTGCGTGGTCCAGTCTTCTCTCTCCATCTCTACATCCTAACTTACTCACATGTAGAAAGTTCCTTTTACCATGTAAGTAACATATTCATCGGTTCCAGGGATTAGGATGTAGATACCTTTGGGGGCCATTATTCTGCCTATCACAATCTGGATGAAACATTTTTGGTAAAAACACTTCATATGGTAACAGCAGCATTATTCACAATAGCCAAAACAATGGAAACAACCCAAATGTTTAGCAACTGATGAATGGATACTTACAATTGTATATCCATACAATGAACTATTGTTGAGTCATAAAAAGAAATGATAACTGATTCATACTATAACATGGATGAACCTTGAAAACATTATGCTGCTCTGGTCAGTGTAACTCAGTTGGAGCATCACCCTGAACATTGAACGGTTGTGTGTTCTATTCCCAGTCAGGGCACATACCCAAGTTGTAAGTTTGATCTCCATTAAAGGTACATGCAAGAGGCAACCAATCATACTTACTTGGCAGGGGAGATGCTGTGATCGTGATGATGGGTTTCCCAGGGTGAGGCTGATCCACTGCACTCGGGAGGGGGGGGGAAGGCAACCAATCAATGTTTCCCACATCAATGTTTCTATCTCTCCCCTCCTCTTCCTTCCTCTTTCTCAAAAATCAATTTAAAAAATATGCTCAGGTGAGGATTATTTCTTAAAATTTTGCTAAGTTGAAGAAGCCAATCACAAATGTCACATATGTATAACTGCATTTATAAGAAATTTCCAAAATAGGCAAATATTCAAAGTAGACTAGTAGTTTTGGCTGGGGAAAAGGGAGGATGGGCAGTGACTGCTAATAGATAGGGGAATTTGGAGGAGAGGGTAATAAATATGTTCCAAAATTAGACTGTGGTGATGGTTACACAACTATGTGATAGAGAAAAATCATTGAATTGTACACTTTCAAGAGGTGAGTTTTATATGATAAGAATACTCTCTTAATAAAGTTGTTTTAAAGTGCTTTTTAGATGATCCTATAATTTTTTAACATATATTTTTATTTATTTCAGAGAGGGAAATAATAACCTCAATGATGAAAATCATTGATTGAATACCTGCTGCACGCCCCCTACTGGGGATCGAGCCAATGACCCAGGCATTTGCCCCAACTGGGAATCAAACTGGAGTCTCTTGGTTCATAGGTAGATGCTCAACGACTGACCCACTACAGCTTGGCTTTATTCTTGGTATTCTTCACTTTGTATCACACTAGGAGTTACTTTATTTTTTTAAAATATATATTTTATTGATTTTTTACAGAGAGGAAGGGAGAGGGACAGAAAGTCAGAAACATCGATGAGAGAGAGACATCGATCAGCTGCCTCCTGCACACCCAACACTGGAGATGTGCCCGCAACCAAGGTACATGTCCCCGACCGGAATCGAACCTGGGACCTTTCAGTCCCCAGGCCCACACTCTATCCACTAAGCCAAACGGGTTCCGGTGAGGAGAT
>PVJN01051852.1:0-14317 GCA_004026805.1 Lasiurus borealis
AAACTTTGGAGGCTCCTCCCTGGATTTAATAAATTCTCCGCTACAGACCTCAGATTGGCCTTAGACCAGGAAGTGAAAGATATCTGAGGACAATGGCCTGTGAGGAATAACGTCAGGCAGGCTTTTATTGTAGGGACCTTTCATCCCTTCAATTGTTTATCAGCCTTTTGCAACAAATCTTTCAAAAAAAAAAAGCTATTCTGGAATTTTTGAAACTTGATAGAGATCCTTGCATACCAATTAAACATAGGTATCGCATTCTGTTTATTTGATTTAGAAGCCCTTGCTTTTTAAATGTACTTTTTTAAATTATCTAATCCAATTGGAATGTTCCTCATAATTGCCCTTGTAATGTTAGCTTATAATTTCCTGGGGGCTGACAGGAGCTTGGTAGGACCTAGGCCGGAACTGGAGTTTAGCTCGCATTTCTGTCTGGCCATATTTTGGAGCTTCCATCCTGATGGTTACCAAGCCGGATTCTTGGGACATAAAAGGTTTAGGTTGTCGTTAATAATATTTTGCCTTCTTTTTCTTCTTCTTTTTCTTCCTATATCCAAGACAATTCTACTTCTTCTTTTTTTTTTTTTAATATATTTTATTGATTTTTTTTTTTTACAGACAGTAAGGGAGAGGGATAGAGAGCCAGAAACATCGATGAGAGAGGGACATCAATCAGCTGCCTCCTGCACGCCCCCTACTGGGGATGTGCCCGAAATCAGGATACATGCCCTTGACCGGAATCGAACCCAGGACCCTTCAGTCAATAGGCTGACGCTCTATCAACTGAGCCAAACCGGTTTCAGCCAATTCTACTTCTAATGTTCTGATTTTTTACAATATCTGCAAATGTTGAGAGGCAATTTGGAAGAGGTCTAGTTAACTTTGATTTCTATTCTCACTTCTGTCCTTCCATCTTATTAACAGAATCTCAATGACTGACCATTATAACAATATGAGAGATTTCTTTAAAAAAAAAAAAATTCTTTCTTTTCAGTTTAGCTCAAAAAAGTGCCTCATCTGGCCTAGAGAAGTAGGGTCTTAATAGTCACTGAAACTAATAAGCCTTTTTATGGCTTAACCGAAGACAAAACACAAGATTCAGAAAATTCACTCATGGAATTAAATACAGTCATTCCAAAACATGGGGAATTATGTGTGCCACCCCCTCCCCCTCCCCTTTTCTCCTTGCAATTTGAACAGAATAGGGTGTTTAGTCCCTAATCTAAGATCCCACTTGCTGCCCATCTGGTACATGTGCATCCTCTGGCTGACAGAAAACAAGAATTAAGGAGCCCTGTAATTACCATTTCTGGAGAGACACAGCAAACTCTCTTAAGAGGTTGGCACTGTTGGACAAAAAGGCAGAGATGCCAGTCATAAGCTCTAAATAAAATCCTGTGCTTCTGACTTATGGCAACAGCTGACCAGTCGTAAGCCCAGGTAAACCCCTAAGCTTCTGTCAGACTGGACTGAGCTGCCCAGAATCCCCAATCTATTTGACTAGCCACTAAGGTACACCCCAGGATACGTACCCTCCAGATGGTGGAAGCTAGGAAGAAAATATTCTCACTGGTTACAAAGACTGGTTCTCAGCACATGTTGATACAATTGAAATTACCTAGTTATTAATAACTAGAGACCCAGTGCATGAAATTTGTGTACGGGGGTGGGGCAGGGGAGTTGTCCCCCAGCCCAGCCTGCACCCACCAGGATTGGGCCTAAATGGGCAGTCAGACATCCCTCTCACAATACAGGATTGCTGGCTCCCAACTGCTTGCCTGCCTGCCTGATTGTGCCAACCACTTCTGCCGGTCAGCCTGATCACGCCCTAACCACTCCCCTGCTAGCCTGATCAATACCTAACTTCTCCCCTGCAGCCCGATTGCCCCTAACTACCCTCCCCTGCTGGCCCAGTAACCCCTAACTGCCCTCCCCTGCTGGCCTGGTCCCCCTCCCAACTGCCCTCCCCTACAGACCGAGTTCTTCCCAACTGCCCTCCCCTGCTGGCCTACCCTCCCTCCCAACTGCACTCCCCTGCTAGCCTGGTCTCTCCCAGCTACCTTCCTCTGCTGGCCTGGTCACCCCAACTACTCCCCTCTGCCAGCCCAGCCATGCCTAACTGCACTCCCTTATTGGCCTAATTGCCCACAACTGCCCTCTCCTGCAGGCCTGGTCCCCTCCAACTGCCCTCCCTTATGGGCTTCATCCTCCCCAACTGCCCTTCCCTGTAGGTCTGGTCCCTTCCAACTGCCCTCCCCTGCTGGCTTGATTGCCCACAACTGCCCTCCCCCACAGGCCTAGTTCCCCGCCCCCAACTGTCCTTCCCTGCAGGGCCTGGTCCCTCCTCAACTTCCCTCCCCTGCAGGCCTTGTCCCCCCAACTGCTCTCCCCTGCTGGCCTGATCTCCCTCAACTGCCCTTCCCTGCTGGCCTGATCACCTACAACTGCCCTCTCCTGCAGGCCTAGTTCTCTCCATCTGTCCTCCCCTGCTGTCCATCTTGTGGTAGCCACCTTGTGTCTACATGGGGGCAGCCATCTTTGACCACATGGGGGTGGCCATCTTGGGTTTTGGAGTGATGGTCAATTTGCATATTACTCTTTTATTAGATAGGATAAGAAAGGAGCAAAGGGAAAGCCAAATATTATAGGCATATAATTTGGGCAGCTTCACCAGGAAGCTGCAATTTCACACTTCTCTGGGTACATAAACCCATTCCCTGAATATCACTGGGAGAAGGGATCCAAAAAAGCAAAGATACAGACTGTCAAATTATAGCAGGAAGGTTAAGGAGAGGTGGGGTAGATAAGAGATCAACCAAAGGACTTGTATGCATGCATATAAGCATAACCAATGTACACAGACACTGGGGGGTTGGAGTATACCTGGGCCTGGCCGGGGGGGTGGGGGGATGCAATGGGGAGATATGTATACATATAACACAATAAAAATAAAAATAAAGCAAAGATAACACATGCTAGTGTAGTTGGAGTGACATAGGGAAGGTACTTGCCTGTCAGTCAAACCTGGGGACAGCAATAATTGGCCAGAATGGGTGGAACCACTGCAAATCTGTGAAAATCTGGGAATACATAATCCCTAAAACAAAGGAATTCTCTCTCTTGTGGCTCTTGGCTCCTCCTTTGTTTCCTTGCATTCACTTGTGTCTCCTCCATAGCCCTGTGGACCTGTGGACCCACATGCAATGGATGGATGGGCTGCAGAGGTAAAACCCAAATTAAGCCAGCCTACTGTTGTACGGGCTGTGCAGACACAGAAAGAAAACTCTGACACTGGCTCTGACTTAGCCCTGCTAAAGGCAAAATGGGACTTCTTCCTTGGCAGGACTGAGGGAAATGAAACCTTGAAAAGTCAGAGTTTAATTCCACAGAAATAAAGCTTTTTACAATATCACATCCTCCCATGCGAGTCCAAACTACATATTGGTCCAGGAGTCTGATCTGGAAAGAATTCTTACTCTTTTTTGAAGGCCTATGTTAGAGGTCCTAGAATCTTCCTATTGTAACAGCTTCGGGTTGAACAGTGTCCAGCCGGTGATGTATCCTGCTCACAGCATCAATTGTGAGGGAGAAAGAAATTTTCCTCAACCCTTCTAGGTTATTTCAGCCAGTCCAGTCATTAAATCAACATGAAACAGATTAACAAGAGAAAATAACCAAATTTATGTATAGCAATCCCACATAGAAGGCAGAGTCTGAGACAAAAAGTTAAAATGAGGTATAGATGGAACTCTGAGCTAAGGATGAGGTAAGATGCCTTGAAGCTTCAGAGGAGAGGAAGGACATTCACCTGACAATAAGAACAATGTTCAGTAATTACAAGTTTTTCCTGCCCTGTAGATAGTACATAAAAAGTTATTTTCAGTGATATTTTTAGTATGTGTAAGGCCCAAAATTTAAGTTCTTTAAGAAAAAAGAGTCTCAATTGCCTTCAGTTCAAAATAACTCACATGCTAGTGTGGCACATCTTAGGGAGGCCTGCTCTGAACCCCTTCACAATATCCTATCTAACTTAGAAGTTACCTAGACATTCAATGAAAACCCATTATTTAACTCAATTTAACATCAGTCCTAAAGACCTTGGAAATGAATTTTTAGCTGACATATTACAAAGTATAATTACTGTTGAAATTAAATTTTTGGAATAAATCAACACACATTTTCATTTCTCATAACTATAAGCATCAAATATAAGAAATGCTAGTTTATGTCATCAGGACACTTCTTTATGCCAGGTGAGAAATGTGGACTATTGAAAGTTTGGTGTTTGTTTCTTTTCTAAACTGAACTTCTCAGTCTCCAGAGCCAGCTTGAGGAAATGGCTTACTTCAAAGTCTACACCCTTCTTCTTCCTTATGAATTTCCTCTTATTGTTGGACAATAAAAATGACAAGGATGGAGAGACAATCATATTTCCACGGAGGAAATGTAAGGCTTGCTTCTATAGTAAAAGTTCATCATAGTCTGGTGAGGTCTATGAGTGCTTTCTCAAAGTCAGTTTTTAAATGCTTGGGGGAAATATATAGAATAGTTTTTTTAATCCTCACACTAATAAAAGAGAAACATGCAAATTGACCATCCCTCCTCTCTGCCCACCAGCCAATCAGGAGCAAGTAGGTGAATTAACCCAACAAAGATGGCCATTAATTTGCATATGCAGGCACAGAGCAAAGTCTAAAGACAACGTAGAAGGAAGCCAAGCACTGCAGAAAAGAGCAAAGCATGCAGAAGGGAGTGAAGTAGAGAAGGGAAGGATTCTTGCAGGAATTGGCCCAAGGAAGGCCTATTTTTACAGGAATCTTCCTGCAATGGGCCTCTAGTATATATGTATTAGAAAGAGTGGAAGAAGGGAGGAGAGAGAGAAAAAGGGAAAGAGAGAGAGAGAGAAAGAGAGATTGACGTGAGAAAGACACATCAAAAGACACATGCACCCCAACCAGGAGCCGGGACCGAGCCTGCAACCTAGGTACATGCCCTTGACCGGAATCAAACCTGCAATCCTTCAATCTACAGGCCAAAGCTCTATCCACTGAGCCAAACTGGCCAGGGCTAGAATAATTTTTTAAACCAATTATACCAAAATAGTCTCAAAAACACTTTATAAAAACAAAAAACAAATTTGCAATATAGCACATATATAGTACAATATAGGTATGTTTTTACCAACACATTAAATAATTGTTCCAATAACAGATCTGATCACTATTGTAATATAAAGCATATAGCATATTTTGAGATATCTGCAAAACTGTAATGTAACATGACAATATCTGAAGATCTTGCTAAGACAACTATGGCTTCCTATCTATATTCTTAATTAAAAGACATACTAAATTTCAGTTATAAGGTGAGTGATAAGACAACTTTTCCCTAACTAACCTAATGGACCACGTGACTTCTATCTATAGACTTTTAGGTGTTCACAACCTAAAAGTTAAGAACACTTGCTCTGCAGTCATAGACACCAATGAGAAATCCAATAAGAAATTTTAAAGCAGCTTAATGCCAGTCAACTAGAAAGCAGGTTGCAGAGGAATATACACAACAAAACTTCACTGCTATAAAAGCATAATGCACCCTGGCCGGTTTGGCTGGAGTGTCATTCCCTGAAGGGTGGTGGGTTCAATTCCCAGTCAGGGGCACATATGGGAGGCAATTGATTGATCTTTCTCTTTCTCTCTCCCTCTCTCTCCCTCTCACTCTCCCTCTCTTTCTCTCTCTCTCTCTCAAAACAATTTTAAAATGTATCTGTGGATGAGGATTTTTTTTAATTTATTTTAAATGTGTCATGTGTTTGTATGAAGAAAGGAAAGCTGTGAAGACACACACACCAACTGGTCAACTGGCTGAACAAGCAGCATTGGATGTGAGTGTTTACATTTTCTTGTTACAGTTCAATATTGTTTAATGCTTTATAAGAAGTATATTACATTGTAGTTATTATGAACTGAATTGTGTCCCCCTCCCAAAAAAAATTCATATTTGGAAGCCCTAAAACCCCCAATGTGACTGTAGTAGGATATAAGGCCTTCAGAGAGACAATTAAGGGTAAGTGAAGTCATAAGCGTGAGCTCCTAATCCTATAGGACTGTCCTTATAAAAAAGAGGAAGGAGCCAGAGACCACTCTCTGTCTCTGTTTGCACTGAAAAGAGGCCGTGTGAGGACACAGAGAAGGTGGCCACCTGCCAGCCAGGAGAGCTCACCAGACATTAATCCTGCTGGCACCTTGACCTTGGACTTCCATTCTCCAAAATGGTGAGAAAATAAAGGTCTGCTTTAAGCCTGTGGTACTTGGTTATGAGGACTCAAACACATTACAGTAGTTTGGGAGGAATAAAACCGTTCTATCCTGGTATCATAAGCAGAAGCTTCCAATTGGCCAATCAAGCAGAGCCACGACCCCCTCTCCCCCAATCCTATACCCATGTTAAAGTCAGAATTTACAAAGCTGTCTGACACCCCAAACAACTGGGGTTCCCAGCAGGATTTCAACTGGCATTTTCCAGCCTCGGCTCCCCATCAGCAGTTCGTTCATCAGCCTTATTTATTGACTGCATCACAGTGATTTCTAAAGCAGCAGCCGAATTTTCCCAGCAAAGGAAACCATGCAAAAATCCTCCCCAGCAAAGAGAATGGTGGGGGGAAATGGAAGATCTGCCAAAGAATTTCAAAAGCCAAGAACCTAACGGGCGGTGTCATTGAATCTTTGGGTGGTCTCCCCTCCCCACGCAACTCCTGGCTTTCTGGCCCTAAGTCCCCTGGACTTAAGATATCTTGATGATCACCAGAAAGAGTCCTGCAGATCATGCGTGAAGTCTTATCTTTCTTGGTTCTGCTTTTATTTCAGGGGTCACCCAGCCAGGGCTCCAGGGGGTTCAGAGCCTTAATGAATCCCTTGCTGAATTTACAGTAGCGGCTCTCAGCCCACACATTAGTGCCACTTAGACGGGGATCAGATTTCCTTTTTAAGCGAAAATTTCAATAGCGCACAAATCAGCCAGTTAAAAGAACCATCTCTCTCTCTCTCTCTCTCTCTCTCTCTCTCTCTCTCTCTCTCTCTCTCTCTCTCTCTCTCTCTCTCTCTCTCTCTCTCTGACTTACAATTTGAACAGTGGGGGGTCTTAGGGAGTGGAAAACACAAACCAAATTCCAACCCTTTTTTACACTTTTTCATCTTCCCTGAGCACGTTTGCGAAATCGTTTCTGTTTGCTTTCCGAAGAAATGGGAGCTCTTTGCTCTAGGCCAAACAGAGACTGTTCTGAGGTTAGTGGCAAAAGTGTTTGATCAGTGATTTGCAATTAAATAATCATTTACTAGCCGAGAGAGCTTAGGAGTCCGTGTCTCTGAACATCGGGGTCTTCATGTCTAAAAAGGCAATAAAAGTACAAAGTCGGGTTACCTCCTGGGACTGCTGTAAAGATCAAATGAGATAATACTGTGTATAAAGTAATGTGAGTGTTCCTGCTGTTTAAGACTTAGATGAACTCTTTTAAGGCCGGGTAAGTACCTGTTTTAATATACTTGGGGAGTGGAAATTTTGTCAAGTACATGGTTAAACATCAGTCCCAAACGCCTGGATTTCTAATAAGTCTAGTACTGGGATTCTTTTTTTTTTTTTAATATATTTTATTGATCTTTCACAGAGAGGAAGGGAGAGGGATAGAAAGCTGGAAACATCGATGAGAGAGAGACATCAATAGGCTGCCTCCTGCACGTCCCCCACTGGAGATGTGCCCACAACCAAGGTACATGTCCCTGACCAGAATCGAACCTGGGACCCTTCAGTCCGCAGGCCCATGCTCTATCCACTGAGTCAAACCAGTTTTAGCAGTACTGGGATTCTGGACATTCAGATCTGCATGGAGGCATAAAGGCGAGTGGACAAAATTGTGTAGCTGGAGAAATGAACCCAGTCAGCTGCCTTGTCCAGAAAAAGAAGGGGAGACATGGGGAGGGAAATGACCACCCCAAAATATCACTGGGCCTTGTTAATGGTAATTCCAAGACTTCTGAGTTTTTGTGAAGCCCCAAGATAGTCACAATTTTGACATCTTACTAGTCACAGCTCATATTCCACGTAGGCTGGAGGGCATATGGCTTGGAAGCAATTTGGGAAAGGTGAACAGGAATGCTGTCATGAGAGAAATACTTGGTGATCAAGAGTTTTGACTGTACTATTGTTGGGGATTCACACTGGTCCATGGGAGGGCGTGTCTGTGTGTATGTTTTAGATGGGTACATGGTGTTTGGGGATGAGGTGAGATCCCAACAAGAATGAAAGAGTCTAGGCTACAGCTGACACTGGTGTAAAGATTTCCTCCTAACACTTCACGTGGGTGCCCAGGATCGCCATGGACTTAACTGTGAGGTCCAGAGTATCAAGGCTCAGCCAACCCTACCATACCCCACTTCCCCAGACCATTCCAGAGACACAAGAACAAAAGGTCCATTTGGAGATCCTACTGGGTTTTGCTTCTGTAACATCACTAATACTTATCAAACTCTTTTCCATTCCACCCTCCTCTCCCACCTACCCATGTTAGTCTCATCATCTCACACCTAAACTACTGCAAATTTCTCCCAATGAACTGCCTTTCGTCTCAAGACATCTAATATATCTCAAGGCCATGATTTCTTAAAACACACACACAAACACACACACACACACACACACACACCATTGCCTGCAGTGCTTGAGGTGTAGTGAGTACTCAATTAACATAGATGAACAGATAGATGAATGAATAGAAAAAAAATGGACCTAATTTGGGACAAAACTCATACTCATCTTCTACAGTGTTGTTGAGTGTAATGGAGAGGGGTTGGGTTGTTTGTTTTGGCATTGTTCTATTTATAAAGCAATTTTGACATCTTACTAGTCACGATAATCATGTAGGTTGTCACACGTGCCACTCACATTCCAGATGAGGAAACTTATCCTTGAAGAGATAACAAATTGTCCAAAGACACGACTACCAGGGATAGAGGTGGTACTACAGCCAGGTTCACTGATTCTAGACCCTTTCAACTCCCAGTTCCTCTTACTTTGTTCACTCCTCTATTTAACTTAATCTCTCTCTATTTTCTTACCTTTATTTTTTCTGTTAATCCTCACCAAAGGATATTTTTTCCATTGATTTTTTTTAGAAAGGGTGAGATGGAAGAGAGGAGAGAAAGAGAGAAAGAGAGAGGCAGAGAAAGAGAGAGAGGATGAGAGAGACACATCAATTGTTTGACTCCTGCACACACTCCAACTAGGGCCAGGGATCAAACTTGCAACCCATGTATATGCCCTTGACCAGAAATCAAACCCATGACCCAACAATGTGCCAGCCAATACTAGCCAGGGCTCTCTCCATTTTCTCAATAGGCAACAGATAACCTACTGTCACTTCCACGTCTTTCCTTAAGTCATCCCATCAGCAAGGAATGCCCTCTGAACATTTTCCCACTTAGTAGTATAACAGCTGTCACTTACTGACAGGGTACATTGGCTTTTAAATATTTTGGCCAAGAATTGACACATATCACTGCCATTCTCATTACATTGGTTAGAACCCATTCATGGCCCACGGTGGGGCAAAGCAGCTAGGAAGCAGTTATCCCGTGTGCCCCAGACAGAGAGCACAACCAGACAAGACTGGCCACTAGAAGGCTCTATCAAGAGATGAAAGCCAAATATTTGCCCTAGGGCAGTGGTCAGCAAACTCATTAGTCAACAGAGCCAAATATCCACAGTACAAGGACCAAAAGTTCTTTTGAAAGCCAAATTTTGTAAACTTTAAACTTCCTCTAATGCCAATTCTTCAAAATCACTTGCCCAGGCCATGGTATTTTGTGGAAGAGCCACACTCAAGGGGCCAAAGAGCCGCAGTTTGCTGACCACTGATATAGGCCAAGGGGGCTCTACTGTTCCGTCAGCCTTGGTGGAAGTCCCAGCATGCCCACTCCCACCACCACACTCTAGAGCCGCACTGTTCACCACAATTTCCTGGGGTGATTGAGCTGTTCAATAGCTAATGGTATACTGTCCAAAATGGTGACCATTGAGAACTTGAAACGTGGCTAGTATAACTAAGGAAGAGAAATTGTAGTCATTTTTAATTTAATTAATTTTAATTAAATCACCACCGGTGGCCGAAACCGGTTTGGCTCAGTGGATAGAGTGTCCGCCTGTGGACTGAAAGATCCCGGGTTCGATTCCGGTCAAGGGCAGTACCTTGGTTGTGGGCACATCCCCAGTAAAGGGTATGCAGGAGGCAGCTGATTGATGTCTCTCTCTCATCGATGTTTCTAACTCTTTATCCCTCTCCCTCCCTTTTATTGTAAGAAATCAATAAAATATATTTTAAAAATAAACAAATAAAAACCTTTTCAAAAAATAAATAAATCACCACAGGTGGCTAGGGCTAGTGACTATCATGTGACGCATGCACACCCAGGTATGTTCCCTGCCTCTCTGCCTCACAGCATGTAGCATGGTTTAGCCACTCACGGTGAAGTTCAGCCCCACACGGTAACTCATCACACACCCATCAGCTCCCATAGCTGAGCCTGCGATTACACTGAGTGCATTCACCTCTGCCTGGAGAACTGTACCTCCCAGGTAACAACGGTTTTCGGGGTCACTGGGAGGTGAGGGGGAAGCAGACAAGCAATCCAGTAGTGGGACCGAGCAGCTGGAGCTGAGAAAGGTGGTTATAATTACATATCCCAGAGCCAGCGCGGATTAGAAGTGCTCCAGAACGGAATGTCAGGCAACATGATATTCCACAGGTGTGAATGGAGCGTTTCTATAGGGTCGGCCAACACTCTCTAAATAAAAAATATCTGCTTCTGAAAGAGAGAGAGAGAGAAAGAAGTGAATCACAAAGTAGAATAAAGTGAGATAAGAGAGACTGAACTGGGTATTCAGGTCACAAACCTGACTTCCCATACACTGCTCTAAAGGCTGGATCCTTTATGAAAGGGACACGTGATTTAAATTGTAAAGGGACACTGGAAAAAGGCAAAATAGATTTTACAGCTGGCGAAACTGAGGCTTAGAAAGGTTGTTCTTTTCTCAAGTTCATGCAGCTTATAAAGACTCATAGCCAAGCTATGACACCCAGACAGTGGGACTCCGAGCCTCATCCTCGGTGACCCAGGATGCACAAGAGGGGCGAGCCTGCACAGAGAGGTGCTTTCCATGATCGAGGCATCAAGTAAGAATGGAAATGAATGCAAAACCAAAGCAATCCGGTACCTGCTGGAAGGACGGGACCCAAAGGCAGAAGTGAGGGAATCGCAATGGGGATCTGAATTAAGGGTGGAGAGGATGAGTTGTAATGGTTGTTGTTGTTTAGGGTAGTTTTTGTTTTGTTTTCTCTTAGAAAGGGAGGAAGAGAGAGAAACATCGATGTGAGAGAGGTACATCAATAAATTGCCTCCCATACTCGCCAGGAGAGGGGATGGAACCCACAACTTAGGTATGTGTCCTGACTGGAAATGGAACCCTCAACCTTCCAGGGTATCATTGGATGACACTCCAACCAACTGAGCCACACTGTCCATGGCTGAGGGATTGGGGTTTTAATGTGTTGAACTGGAAGTTGCTGTGAGAGAATTAAGTAAAATGATCAAAAGCCAGTTGGAGCTGAAACTGGTTTGGCTCAGTGGATGGAGCATCAGCCTATGGACTCAAGGGTCCCAGGTTCGATTCCAGTCAAGGGCATGTACCTTGGTTGCAGGCACATCCCCAGTAGGGAGCGTGCAGGAGGCAGCTGATGGATGTTTCTCTCCTTGATATTTCTAACTCTCTATCCCTCTCCCTTCCTCTCTGTGAAAAATCAATAAAATCAATATATACATATACATATACATATACATATACATATACATATACATATACATATCCCTCTGAGAGAGAGAGAGAGAGAGCGAGAGGGACTGGAGTATAAACATAAATTGGGAAATTGTTGCAAACTGGAAATATAAACATAGATTGGAAAATTATTGCAAACTGGAAATACAAACATAGATTGGGAAATTATACTCCTAAAAATAGAGTATAACAAGGAAGCAGCAACAGCCAAAGTACTGCAGAGAGGAGGCATTGGCAGGAAACTGACATAAATTGTCCAACATGTGTCACTTTGACAGGCAGTTGTTTCCATTATGATTTTACCACAAAAGTACTGGAGAAGTGATATGACAACAAGCATTTATCTTTTGTTTCCCAACATCCAATACCTCTTTTTCTAGCAACATCCAACAGTTTTGTTTTTTGTGTTTTTTTTTAATATATTTTATTGATTTTTTATAGAGGGGAAGGGAGAGGGATACAGAGTTAGAAACATCCATCAGAGAGAGACATTGATCAGCTGCTTCCTGCACACCCCCTACTGGGGATATGCCTGCACCCAAGGTATGTGCCCTTGACCGGAATCGAACCTGGGACCTTTCAGTCCACAGACCAATGTCCTATCCACTGAGCCAAACCGGTTTCGGCAACATCCAACAGTTTTGATTTGAGATTATCATCTCTGATTCCTGGTCTAAGGCAGTGGTTTTGGCAAAATGCCGCTCTGTTGACTAATGAGTTTGCAGACCACTGGGATAGGGGTTTAATTACAAGAAACAACAACAGCCTGTAATTATTGGAATAGAGAGTCTAGGTCAGTGGTCGGCAAACTCATTAGTCAACAAAGCAACAAATTGTGCTCGAGAGCCGCAGTTTGCCGACCGCTGGTCTAAGGCATCTAGAGAAGTTCCACTCCCAATACAGGTGTGGGTCACGTGACCTAGCCTAAGCCAACCAACCCCTCCCATTCCCCTAGCCACAGTGATTGTTCCAGGAGGAGGAGCAAGACCCAATCAGCTTCAGTGAGACTTTTGCTGGAAATGCTGGGACAGAGGCAAATTAGCTTCCTTTGGGACTGAAGCCTGAGAGAATGGAGCTCCTACAACCATCTTGCTGTCATTTTTTTAAAATATATTTTATTGATTTTTCACAGAGAGGAAGGGAGAGGGATAGAAAGTCAGAAACATCGATGAGAGGGAGACATCGATCAGCCGCCTCTTGCACACTCCACAGTGGAGATATGCCCGCAAGCAAGGTACCTTTCAGTCCACAGGCCGATGCTCTATCCACTGAGCCAAACCGGTCTTGGCCTTGCTGTCATTGAAAGTCTGAGAATACAGTCACACCTGAAGAATAGGAAGAAACTGGCTCCTCAGACAGCCTTTGAGTCATGAATCAAAATATGCCTAAAGTGAAAAAAATATATCTGCCTGAAGTGGGAACTCATAGCCGTACCCCTTCTGTGAGCCAGTGAGTCTGTTTGGAATTAGCTTTCTAGCATTTGCAACAGGATTCTTACCTGATACAGAAATGATCCCCATCTTCTCGCTGAGGTAAATGAGGCTCTGAGAGATTAGCTAACTTGCCAAAGTTCGTGTATTTATTAAGAAACCAAGCCAAAATTTGAAGTCACTTCTTCACCTTACTAACGGGGGCTGCTGGAGGAAGGATGGAAAGAGAAACTGGATTTTAACTGACAGTAATATGAAAAAAAATAAAGACACAACAGAAAGATGGGAGCAAAGGAAAGACAAAGAGTGAAGGACACTGTAAATGAGGTACAAGTTTCAAGATTCCGAAAATCTAAGATTTTTCTGGCTGTCCTCTCTCTCCTGGCAGCTCAGCAAGACAGAAGATCATGAGTGACTCTAATTACCTGACTGACTATTTTAAACTCCAGCTATTTTTAAAGCACTAATTAGAAATCACTCTTATTGATTGGCTAAAACCCTGATGTAGACTATCAGAATAATTTATAGTTCCTTGCTTGGAATAGTCATTCGTGCTAGGAAACCATGGAAAGTAAATCTAGGCCCGTGGAGAACCTGTTTCAGAAGGCAAACCACCGTGAATTACTCTACTTATTCAACCTTTTCCCATCAGAATAATCCAGAATGAGCCCACTCTCCTTGGGAGTTGATGTATCTCATCCAACATAGCCCTCATTAGGTAGTCACCTGTTGAAGTTTCATGTTCTCAAGTTCGTGTCAATTTTACATTCTTCTCTGTAACCTATCTATTTATTTTACATATAAAAATGTTCTTATGGCCCTAACTGATTTGGCTCAGTGGATAGAGCATCAGCCTGCGGACTCAAGGGTTCCAGGTTCAATTTTGGTCAAGGGCATGTACCTTGGTTGTAGGCACATCCCCAGTAGGGGGCGTGTAGGAGGCATCTGATAGATGTTTCTCTCTCATTGATGTTTCTAACTCTATTCCTCTCCCTTCCTCTCTG
>PVJN01051853.1:0-14316 GCA_004026805.1 Lasiurus borealis
CATCAATGTCTAAAATCAAAGTTAAAGTAGAAGAAATGCCTTTAGATAGGAGCTTAATCACAAGGAACAACAACAGCCTGTAATTATTGGAATTGAAAGTCTAGGTCAGTGGTGGGCAAACTCAGTCAACAGAGTGGCAAACTGAGGCTTGCGAGCCGCATGTGGCTCATGAGCCGCAGTTTGCCCACCACTGATAGGGAATTAAAAATTATTTTATTTCTCCCTCCCTCCATCTCCAAACTCATAATCTTAACCTTGGGTCATAATTACTAAATAATATTCTTCAAACATAAAGTTGATATCAAATATTGTGAGAAATAAGAGTTTGAAAGACATCTGACAGAAGAAAAATGTCAACATAATAGTATTCACTTCAACTCTAATTTCTAATAAGACCCTTTAAACCTCGATTTATAACTTTCCCTAGCTGAGTTAATGAGCCAGTATATGCCATTATTCATATTGAACTTTGGCGAGTGTCCTTCAATACAGTTGCTTGTATGGAAAATAATACAATACTCAACAAAATATAGTACAAGAATAAACTCTGTTTTCATGTATGGACGGCTGTAAACTTACTTTTGCCACATCCTGTATATGTTTAAAAAAGGCAGATCTGATAGCTATATCAGAATAATAAGACACAAATGCAATTTCAAAAATAACACATTTAATTCTATGTGAAAACCATCAATCACATGACTCTAAAGTGTCTATCTTCCTGATGACAGTTCTGATCCAAATACAACGTTATTGTTTATTTATTTTTAGTCGCTCTTCTAACTTTGTGAGTATTTTATCTACCAAATAAAACATTGGTACTGTGGGCATTTCCCTCTTTTTTTCTATTGTATCCAATAGTATGCCAAAATAAAAAGCAGAGCTTGATGTGAAAGTGTTCAAGATGACAATAACTGGAGTAAACTTATATCTGATCTCTCACTTAAAGATTGATAATAAACTCAAATTGGACAAGACAGTGTCCTGGATTATCTGATACTTCCATTTCTAGGCTAGATACCTGGAGAAACATCAAAGAGGATGAACACAAACCACCTTGTCTACACAGCACACAATCTTTGCCAGGGCTTTTTCCCCAGAAAGCTGAGACCAAGGATGTGTGTAGAACCGGATGGGATCAGACCTACCTATCAGAGCCGAGACCACATGTGCCTGATTATAAGTGCCCTCAATACCCTCCAGAGGACAAGAATGTGCACTCATGGCACATGGGTGGTTCTGACTGTCTACCCTGCGTCTGCATGGTGTCTTGTGGTTGACCCTCAGGCGCACTTTCTTTCTGGGCAGACCCAGCAGTGGTTTCCACACGAGTCCTTGGACTAGCTGAGGCAGTCTGGGCTTTTCTTCTGTCTGATCTTTGTGCCAACAACCTCCGATCTTTTTCTCTCTCATTTAATTCTTAATCCTTGCTAAAATCTGAGTTGCTCCACACTCCAAAACAAATAGGAAAACCCACATATTCTTAAGGATAGGATAAAGAGTTCAGCGATTTTTCTCCTTACTAATTTCTGAATGCCCCAGGCTCCCTGCTGCTCTACAAGATGAATGAAAAGCTTGCCATTCAAAGCCTATCTCTTCTGACTCTATTCAGCTCATCATGTATTTCTCAATGAAGTACACACCCTTTCTCACTATCTGTGGCAAGTATCTACCCAAAAATGTGAGCATGTTATCAATTTTCTATGTTTGTGGTAAGTTTATTAACACTAGCTCTTAAAGAAGATAGTGCTGGAGGCTTTTAGAAAATCCTCAGTCTCTAGTAAATCAATTCTCATATGAATGACAACAACATTCATTTCCACTGCTGGCTGTTCCCCACCTGAGTTCTCTCAATAGTGTCTTTGAGTCATTTATTTAATAGTGTGGACTTCTGACACATCGCTTTCCATTTATTTCTACTAGTACATTGTACATGCCAATTATTTTAAACAATGGTTTTAGTATTAAGAAGGTTCTAAAATCAAATAAATAATCAAACTATCCACATTTATAATTCAGTAAGTATGCTATTAATAGAAATATCAGCACACTGAAGTTCTTTTCTGCTCAAAACTGCCAATTGCTAAAGGAGTGAACTAAAATATACTGCTGGCAAGCAATCTCCAAGTCAGAACTAAATACAAAGATTTTGAAATCAGTCACTGATAAAAACAAGCACTTATACCTTCTGTATGTCTTCAACTCATAGCTCTTGCTAAAAGAGGCAATAAAATTAATTCTTATTATTGGATTACAAATTTTTAAGTCATACAAACCTCCCATCTTTCCTTGTATTTAATTTATCAGGGATTTTTCTTGCTTTTATCTGGCTTTATGGGATCAGTGATACAGCTCAGCTCATTCTGTGCCAAATTTATAAAGATATAGATATATGAGTTCTCTGAGAGTGGGAAATACTTCTTGGTACATCACAGTTAGCCAATAAAAGGCATTTTGGGTGACTTAATATGTTAATGAAGAAGCAAACCTGAAGGAAAATTTTCATGAGGAAACATTGATAACAGTGCTTCGAAAACTTGAATGTGCATGTGGATCCCTGAGGATCATGTTGAATTTAAATGTAATTCTTCCTCGGCAGAACTGGGATAGGACCTGAGATTCTGCACGTCCACCCAGCAAACTGGTGATATAGCTGCTGACCACACTAGGAAGCAGCGAAGACATACAGGCTACTTCCTTAGTTAGCTTTTAGACCAGGGGTGGGGAACCATTTTTCTGCCAAGGGCCATTTGGATATTTATAACATCAGTCTCAGACCATACAAAAGTATCACCTTGAAAATTAGCCTGCTATATTTGGTCAAATATTTAATTAACTCACTCCTAATGTCTTGGATAGGCCAGACCAAATGATTTCTCAAGCCTCATACAGCCCACGGGCCAGACGTTCCCCAGCCCTGCTTTCGACCATGCTATTAATAAATTAATTGCATCCAATTTCACCTGAAACTTTCCTCATTTTCTGTGTCAACAAAAGACACCCCTATTGACTAAATCTCAGGTAAAAAGTAGTGAAAAACAGAACATGTCTGCAGGCACAGAAGCTTCTTTTAAAATAATTTGAATGTTTGCCAGATTTTATGACAATGTCCTTTGAAGTAACAATATCTGGAGTGAAGTGTGAAAATCAGTGTGACCATGTTAGTCATTACTGGTAAAGGACAGTTAAACTCCACTGAACTCTTTCGAAGCAAATCCTTCACTGAACACACACGGCCCCCATCCCAGAGAGGACGTACCTCGGCACTCGGTCCGGGTGAGCGTGCTCTGGTAGCCGGTGCGGCACTGGCAGGTGTAGGAGCCCTGGTTATTAATGCACTCTCCACCGGCACACGGGTTTTTCTCACATTCATCCACATCTGAAAAACACAGTATATTTTAGTAAGAAATTTGATAGCAATAACTCATAACTCCAGACCATTTTATTGGTTTCCTTTTTATGTTAAAACACTTTCCTTTTAAGAAATAACGAGCATAGGGAAAGGACCTCTTTTCTTTCCACTGCAGTGCGCCATGTCACCAGCCACTTGAAGGCTGGTGCAGCGGTTAAAGTGTATTCTTTTCTTGTGTCATTTTTCAGAGAAAAATGCTGAACACATAGCAACTCAACACTCCAAGCTAATAAATATTTTATCTTCCCTGAGTCTGGCCCAAAAGAATCAAACAGACTAACACTTCAGAAGTGGCTTCTGGATAGGATTCTAAGTATCTTTTGAAGCCTGATTTTTCCAATAAAAAGGTATAAAGGCATCTAAGCATCCCCTGCTGAACTTCACTGGGAACATTAGAATAAAACACGACCCCACTTTCCTCTAATGGGCCATTCTTACCCATCATGGAGCCCTCTACCACCTCTACCATGTCCCCAGACAAGCTCCCACTAGTTTTACTATCAGTACATTTAGAGGTAAACTGGTTTACATTTCTCTATTATAAAGGCAAGGAAGCCAAGGCTTACAGACCTTGGCCAAGGTCTCATTCTTCTTGTGGCAGATACAGCTCTGAACCTCACAATCCCCAACACTGAACTGGCTGTTCCTTCTTCTGCCAAACTCTGGGTGACCTCTAGGGTTGAATGACTTTCCAAAGGTCTGCTAGAGGGGCTTTCATATCACAGGAAACTCCATAATACAAGAAACCAAGAACAGGACTAATTTTTGCCTGATTCATAATTTCAGAATTGAAATTTGTAACAGAACTAAGGGAAGAATTTAGTATTTTTTAAAACATTAGATGACAATTGGGTTTTCTTATCCTGTGCGACATTTCCTCCCTTCACTAGTGAAGGTCTTGTCAACCATCTAAAGTTTCTCTCTTCAGTTTTTAATGACTAACTAGAAAGAGTTGGTAAGTTGTCCATTTAAATTAGTAAAAATGTGAAAAGATTTTATAATCTTGAGATACTTTTAATGCTCATGCATTTTAGTAAGATGAGTTAAGCTGGAAATACATACAAACATTTGAATGTATCCTATCAAATAAAGAGTGGATATGCTAATTGACACACTGTCACAAAGATGGTGGTGCCCAGCCAATAAGGAGGGCATATGCTAATTGACTGCACCACCTCAAAATGGCAGTGCCCACAGCCAATAAGGAGAGAATATGCTAATTGACTATGATGCCCTCAAAGATGGTGATGCTCACAGCCACAAGATGGCGGCACCCAGTCCCCTCAAGCCCTGCCACGGTGGCAGGCAGGTGGCAAGTCTGGGCTGGGCTTTGCCAAGTGCTTTTGCCTGGAGTCCGCCAGTCCTCTCAGTCTCCCAAGCTGCCAAGGGAGGCACAGGTAAGCATCGGATGAAGGCTTCCCAGCCACTCAAGGCCTCCTAAGGCTCAGGTAAGCAGGGCCAGCCAACACTTGTGCTTCCAGCAGAGGCAGTAGCAGAGGTGTGATGGGGCATTGCCTTTTCCTGATCACCACATTGCCTTCTGTCCCTGAGGGCTCCCAGACTGTGAGAGGGGACAGGATGGGCTGAGGGACCCCCTGTCCATGCACTGGGCCTCTAGTTTTACAATAAAAGTTAAAAGTCACTGTGTTAGGCAGAATAATGCCCCCCCCAAATATGTTCATATCCTAATCCCCAGAACTTCTATATATGCTACATGACAAAGGGAAATGAAGGTTGCAGGTAAAGTTAATGCTGCTAATCAGCAGATCTGAGCTAGAGAGGGTCTCCTGGATCATACAGATCCCCCATGATGATCACAAATTTCCTTGAATGGAAGGGGGGCTTAGAAGAGGGAACCAGAGAGTTAGAGACTGATCTGAGGATATTACATTGTTGGCTTCAAAGATAGAGAGAGGAGCCCTCTGACAAAGAATACAGACAGACTCCAGAAACTGAGAAAGGCAAAGAAATGAATTTTTCTGAGAGCTTCCAAGGGGAGCACAGCACTGTAACACCTTTGCTATCAGCCCAGTGAGACTGTGCTGGATTTCTAACCTACAGAATAGAAGATAATACATTTGTGTTGCCACTTGCAATGCCACTATCTTGTGATGCCACTAAGTTTGAGGTGACTTGTTACAGCAGAATAGAAAACTTATATAGTCAAGGAACAGAACACTGCAGTAACCTCTTTCTACCAACCTAATGATCTATTACATACCGATGCACTCCCCACGAAGGTCCAGCTGGAATCCTTTGTTGCACTCACACCGGTAGCTCCCAGGAGTTGGAATGCAGCGTCCGTTTTGACAGAGGTAACGAAACAACTGGCAGTAATCAGTGACATTGACTGGCAGCACCCCTAAAGGAATCACATTAAATCCCATTAAAAAGCTTTATAACGAGAGCATCTTTCATCAGCACTTAATCTGGCAATAATGGGCAAGGAGCTGGGTCATAAAAGAAGGAGACTCTCTGGGCAAAGGTCATCTGGTTTCACTAAAGCATACTTTCATCCTCCTCACAGAGATTGCATGTGCACTGTGGCACACCTGGCCAGGTACTACCTGCTTCTCTGTCCACTCCTCTCCACCCATTTTTCCACCCCAATATCAAGATTCCAGGTTGGAGTTGGAAAAATAAAGGTAGTGAGTTATTGGCATTTACTTACAAAACTGCTGTGTATGACATACAACCCATGGATAATTTTATACCTACTCTATTAATTCATCCTATAAATCAGCTTTAAACCTCTACCAAATCTTCCCCACAGTTTACTGAAAATATCTATAGCATAAAAGGACATAAATCTCTGGAGAATATAAAACCTAAGAACCAGGTAAATTGAGAAAGTTTTATACAACACTATATAAACTCAAATTTAATCCAAGATTTGGTAAAATTATTTAATGACTAAAGCAGCATAACCAACAACAAAAAAAGTTAAGCTGACTAATGCAAGAAAAATTGCTACATGACTTCTGAATTCTTACTTGGTGGTTCCCGAGATGGATATGGATAGTCCACTGGTGGTCGAGGGGCCGGAATGGCAGGTCCCGGAGGAAAGCCAGGAGGAACAGGGTGAACTGGAGGAAGGGGGCCAATGGGTGGGGGAGGATATCCTGGTCTCTCAGGAATCACCATTGGGACAGAGCACAGCTTGTTGTAATCCTCTGGAAAAACACAACAGAACACAACAGCTAAGCTGTAGCATCTGTCATAGGTCCATGGAAATCATCCCTACTTTTCAAAGAAATCTTTGAATAGCACTGATATTCAAATCGCATAGGTCAACTGAACAAAAGGAAAAAAGCCAACCGATTTCATTCCTATTCAGAATACCTACAACAGTAGTTATACTGGCACAATAATCCAAAACCCCAAACAAACTCCCCAGTGGCTGAACCAATGCTTTTCCCAAACCCAGGAAGTCTTTCACCTATATCACAATTCACTTCAAAGGAGAAGGAATGCCACTTTCTCCATCTAGTCCCACCTGTGGATCCGAAAGGACTCTAAAGAGTACCCTTAAAAGCCCAGATTTTATTTCATGCGCAGTGGAAAGCCACTGGAGGTCTTCAGCAGGGTGAAGATGAGCAGATGAACATTTTCAGAGCATTCTTGCTAACGTGGAAGAGGTACTGGAAGGAGCCAAGGCTGCTGCAGAACCCGGGGCAAGACAAGGATGACTGAACAAAGGTGGTAGTAATGGAATCAGACAGAAATAGATAAATTTGACGCACATTTTAGAAAAAAGTGGATAGTGCTTGGTGCAGGAGTAAATGTCAGAGTGGAGGGAAGAGGAAATTGAGAATGCCTTCTAATTTCCTGGGTTGTGCAATCGGGTAGATGCGGGCTATGACTTCTGGAATGGGGAAAAGTGAGGTGGAGTGGGTTTGGTGGAAGCTCTATGCTCCCTCTGAACAGATGAGTTTGAGATATCAGACATCAAAGTGCAGATGTCACACAGCATTTGTCTATGAGAGTTTGAAGCCTAAAGAGAAGTCAGGCTGGACATTTGTTTTGGAGTTATCAGTGGATGAGTGATATCTAAAGCCATAGAGATGGATGAGCTCATCTAAGGAAGGTGTGGGAAACAAAGAAGGGAATTCAAGGACAGAACTCCCGAGGAACACCTACTTGTGAAATACAGCAAAGTGATGGTGAAGGAGGGGCCGACTGGGCACAGGGGGTGGAGGTCTGCTGCTAATGCTGCCTAATGACCCTCTGAACCAGTACAACCTGATGCAGGCTGATTCCTATTTCCCATAATGCCATGTCTTTATTAGAAGAAACTGTCTTTATATCTGTGACACTTTCTTACCCCCTGGGCTTCCAAACAGGGTTTTTAAACAGTAACTTGGTTTCCAGAGATGTATTCACTTAACTAATCAGTTTATGTTTCCCACAAATAGCCACATTCTGTCATAATAATCTTCCATGAGAAAACTAACTATGCAATTTTTAATGCATTTTTACTATCTTGCCAGAATATTGATAATTGTATTAGTACTGTCACATAAAGATTTTCCCATAGTTACTTTCTGTATTAATTTAATCCATGAATAGAAATTAGGCCAATATTTTTATTTCCTTATGGACTAAAGTCTAGCTTCTTCTAAGACACAGCAAAATGTCTTACTGAGATACATTCATAGTTCAACCTCCCACTCTCAGCCTAGCCCTTAAATTGTGTCTTAAAATGCACATAAGAGGAAGTTGATAATGTGCTGTTTTTAACTGAATGCTAATTATATTAAATGACTTTTGCTTCCAAGCATCCAGCAGCCTTTCTTTCTTTTTTTTTTAGTCTTTCAGCATTTGCATAAAAGAAGTTCAATAGCTTATCATAATTTCTGCTAATTAGGTTGATATATTACTTTAAGCATGCCATTAAATTCATCGTGTCCTCTCCAGAAGAGTATATCAGTCTAGGTCCCATACTTTCTTCAGGAAAGGTGGACATCCACTGAACCAAATTCACCCCTGGTAGTTGATCCTGGTTGTAAAGCTTTATAAGGCATTTAATGGCTTTACATCCAGGATCAGCTACCAGGAGCAAATTTTGTTCAGTTGATGTCCACCTTTCTTATCCCTATTAAACCCAGAGATGATACAGATTTTATTTTTTGAAGAGTAAAAAACTGATTTATCTAAAATACTCCTTTCTATATCATCACTCTCTGTAAGAGGCCCAAGCTCTGTAGCACTGGTACTGGAACATTTGAGCAAACACATACCTACCCCCAAGTTTGTTTTCTCTATCAGTCTGCTTTGTCCTGTGCCTATCTCAGCCTGTGCATCTTTCCTGGTACACCTAGGACCCGAGGAAACCAGGCCTTCTGCCCTGTGTGTCCCAAAGTAGGTCTTCAGGTACCTAAACTTGCTCCAGTTTTCTCTCTTCTCTACTCAATCTTCAACACAGGAAGAAATCTGCATCAATGCTGCTGATTCTTAAGTTAACATATGTATTTAAAAAGCAATTTTCCTGGTACCCAAGTCATGCGTCTTAGTAGGAAGTTATATGTGTCTAAACAGTGACCTACTAAATGGTCTCCCTAGTGAACGAAGGAGGTTGTGTTATATTTTTAGGCCAGAGACCGTAAGCAAATCAAACAAAATATATGACTTGGTATATGTTAAAATATATTGAAAGATTTTATTGCTTCTTTAACTCACACATATAATTCTCAGCAATAAACAGAAATTTTATAGCAACATCTGTGAGCAATTCTATAAACCCTGATAATGGGTAATTCTCATTCTGTGAGTAGCATACTCTGAAGTATTTCATTAACTCTGCATTATCCACCCTCACCTTCCTTTTCTCTGATTTAAACACACTTTTCAGGAATCAGGTTGGGAAGGAGATATAACCCCAGTTATAACTTAGAACTGTTGGGAAAGATGTCATTTAATAAATTTTTCATTCTACTGATTGCCTCCTAGAAGCAAGATTTTGCTAAGTATTGTAGAAGTGTTTTTTTTTTAAAAAAGCATAAGGAATATGGGGGTTCTAATGATGCAGGAGACTTCCTAATGAGATTTACCAACTAGTGAAAACACAAAACATGAACACACACAGGCACAGGCAGAGCTAGGGGGGATGGGTGCCATAGCAGGAGCACAAGCCAGGAGCAATGAGGACAAAGCAGCAATTCCAGCTCATTGTCTAGGGAGAGTATATGGACCAGGTCACCTTTGAGCCAATCCTTAACAGACAAGTGGTAGATAATGAGCAGGGTGTTAGGGGTGAGGAAGAAGGAAGAATAACCTGAACTGGGGAGAAGTGTTGAGATAAAAGAACATTTGAATTTAGAAATACTGTGACTGGGTTCAAAGAACACTGGATCACATTATTTAACTAGAAAATAAAGCTAGCCTGGACAGCATGGTTCAGTGGTTGGGCCATGAACCAGGAGGTCACAATTTGAATCCCATTCAGGGCATATGCCCTGGTTGTGGGCTCAATCACCAGTCTAGATCATGCAGGAGGCAGCCAGTCAATGATTCTCTCTCATCACTGATGTTTCTACCTCTCTCTTCCTCGTCCTTGCTCTCTGAAATCAATACAAATATATATTAAAAAAGAAAGCTATTACAAAGAACTGGAGTTGAAAGATGAACAGGGAGCAGATTTGGGGACTAAATATAAGGCTAAGTACTAAAAATCTTATTTTCAAGAAATAAAGTGACTTAGACCAGTATACATGGCCTGACTTGGTCCTGGGAAAATTTTTCTGGATATCTTTCTCTGCATTTCCCCCGCAGACATAATATTTTTAACTGAATTTCAGATGAGTTATGCTTTGGGAAATATATGTGGCAGCTGTGGAGTTCACGGAGATCAGCTAGGAGGCTACCGCAATAGCCCAGAAGCGGGAAAATGAACATTACGTGGAAATAAGTATGACAGATGACAGAGATATTGTAAAAAAAAAGTCAACAGAATTTGGCAAGTAGGGAAAGGAAAGTGTCAGATGTTAGGGAAGGAGAAAATGTATACCCAGAATAGCTCCCCTGAAAGAGTCTAAGAGAGTTGCGTTTCATTCGGAGCTTTGGAGGACTGCATGAGGCCAAAAGAAATAGATGCGAATAAGAGAGAGCAAGTACTTCCAGAAAAGGGTGCTGTTCTATGGTCATAAGCAAGCTATTTAAGAAGCAGTATCTGGAAGCAGTGTTATTGATACAAGCCTCTCTATTTTCCCAGTCCACGACCTGGGGAAATTTTCCTGAATGTCATTTCTTATTTTTGAGAATCTTACTTACCTGGGTTTCCATGAAATCTGCATCATGCACAATGCCACCAGACCTGTGCAGGCCAAGTTGGGACATCCTGCAGTAAGCTGGGAGAGCTCTTACCAGTTGCTCGGATGGGACACATCTCAGGGGCGAGGGTGATCCCTGGAGACCAGCATCGACCGATGTCACAGCAGCACTGCATTTTGGTTATGGACTGTGGCAGCTGGTTAGAACAGCGCCCGTTTGCCAGAGCCGTGTAACAGTATCCTGGGCGAACGTCTGAGAGAAGAAAGAAACACACACACACACATCACTGAGATCAAACTGGTTACAACACTCTGCTGCCCGCACCTTGTGTGTTTCTCACTTGGGCTCCGGCAGCAGGAACGGACACTCCTGCCCCCTGGAAGGGAAGGTGCAAGCCCCGCTTAGGAACAATGTTCCGACAAAACCCCCTCGGTCTTCAGCTCACACCTTGCGCCCCTTCAAGCTGGTGCACTTGGCCCAAGGCCCACATTCCAATCCCAAGGTGGGAACGAATGATTACAACCATATGTGCCATAGGAAAAGAGAGACTAAGAAAACCACAGCGGTGACAGTTAATTATTATAAAGACAGGTCTCTCTACTGAAGGGAGACTGTGTTGTCCTTGGTTTCAAACGATTTCATTTGAGCCCCTTTAGGCAAATATTGATATAAATCTATTTTAAAACAACATTAAGTCTGCACTATAGTCTGCATTTCTAAAAGATCCTTCTTATTTTGCAGTCTGAAAGTATGAGTCAGACTTGTGAGATTTTTTTTTTAAGGAATGAGCCATTTTGCAGACAGAGCCAATGCTTGCTAATCAAGATTTCCTTTTGTCCTGAGGCCCTAATGAATTTTATAAGGCAAGAAATATTTACAAGTTCAAAATGCAGGCGATTCCAAGTGCTCAGTCCTATAGGACACAATGGTTCTGGAAGCATTTATTTATTTATTTATCTTTGGCAGAAGGTATCATCCCAAAGCAACATGGGAAGACATATTTCTTTCTATAGATCACTTTTACTGAGTGACATCATGTCTGACTGTCATGACAACATTGACACACTGAAGTGCAACTCTGGGCTACCAAGAAGGAGCCAACTGAACACCTTGGTCTACCTGGCATGCGTTAATGATATGCTTCTCTTCAAGTAAACTACATCTATGAACAGATAATACAAAATAATGTTCTGAAATGTAAATAATATTTTACATATGCTTGTCATTTAAAAGAATGTAAGTAATCCTTTTCTGAAGTGTGGAATTTTTTAATAGTAAAAAAAAATCTGTGTCTGTTTCCTATAAGACTAAATATTAAACATGAAGTTTGCCCAAAGAGCGTTATACCTAGCATGGTTTTCACCTACATCATTCTTAGGAATGAAAAGCCTTCAAATCTTGATTATTGCAATCCTATATGATAAAAGCCCAGTGACCAAATGGTGAAATGACCAGAATGACTGGTCGACCAGTTGCTATGACACACACTGACCACCAGGGGGCAGACACTCAATGCAAGAGCTTCCCCCTGGTGGTCAGTGTGCTCCCATAGTAGGAGAGTCGTTCTGCTGACCAGGATGACCCACTGCTCCCACTGCAAACTCCAGGCCAACAGGCAGGAACCAGGGCTGCAATCATTGTCTCCTCACCCCATATTCCTGCTCCTTGCTCCCTGCCACCTCCTCCAGATGCCTGCAGGCCTTGCAGTGCTGCAGCTGGGCTCACAGAGCTGACCCCAAAGGCTAGGAGGTGGGTTCATGGCCACCACAGGACTGAGGCCTACTCCACCATCTCTCAGAGCTATTGTCCCTGGGCCTGACCCCGACCAGGCCCCCTGGAGAGGCAAGTGCTCCAGCATGAAAGATGCCAGACCAGGGAGCAGCCACTCAGAGGGCAGGTCCACAGCCACTCAGGTGACCAGGATGAGTGGTGCTCACTCAGCGGGCCAATCCCCACAGGCCACAAACCCCACAAGTGCACAAATCCAGTGCACCAGGCCTCTAGTAAATGAATAAAATGAAATAAAATTTTAAAACCAGGCTAACTTAAGAGCAGTTACAATGTTAACATCAAATGATAAAGGCTACAACAAGCCTATACAAACCATAAAAGTATGGGTCCACTTTAAGAAATGCAAGATCATTTCTAAAAAGGACTTAAAACCACTAGTAAGAATGAATGTGCTTTCCAGGAATGTTTTGTGATCCCAGTTCCTGCACCTCTGATCAGACTAATATTCTCAGCAAAGAGGCAGGACAAGTGTTATTCCAGGCTGGTCCAGGGTAGAGGGTGGGACAGGGGTGCAGACAAGGCATGTTCTGTAAAGCCGAAGGTGGCACATCCTTCTGAAGTAGAGAGGTAGGAGTTATTACATTCTAGTTAGCAATGCCTTAAAGCCACTGGTACTTTGTACATTCAGAGTTTAGTAAATATTTGAAGATCAGAAACCAAAGGCTGTTAAGAATGGAAAGAGATGTTAAACACTGGCTTATATCCCAGCTTCCAAAAATTTTAGTGGTCCAAATCCAGTGTAAACACTTGACCAAATGTGTCTACATAATTTTCAGCATGGGCTATCTTTCAGAGAAAAGCTGGAGACAGCAAACTCATAATGAGCTAGTGCCTATTATTTTGCAAATTAACTATGACATTATGTTACTGCTCCGCTGGCTATCTTATGTGTTAAATTAATGAGTCTGAAATTCTTGATCAGAATGGTGAATGTTGAAAAAATTATCAGCCATGTTTCGGTTGCCACAGTCCTTGATTTACAAATGGCACCTGCACATGCAAGAATCATTTTGCTTTTGCCTTTTTTCCCAGGAGAGCCTTTGTTAAAAATGCACACATTTATACAACTCAACATTTTAAAGAAAACTTATGGGTTAATAGGTAAAAGCAGAGAAATGTGTGACAACCAGGCATTATTTGGAGGAACTGAGCCCTGGGCACACCAGCCTGAAGTTTCTTATGTCATCAGGTAGCAATGCCATAGTAAGTGGGGAGAAAGCTATTCTGGTGCCAAATCACTTTGCATGGAGGTTCAGGGGTGGATTCAAGATAATATGAAGATCTACAGAAGCTGAGGGAGAAGAATGTCAGGATTTGAAGGAGATAAAGGGAGGTAGGAGGAACCGCAGATACCGTCACCTATTTTCAATCTATTCTGGCATCTAGCAGGAAAAGAACAGGAATTTCCTCCTTTCCCCACTCTTCTCAGGATCCAGAAGCCACATCATAGCAGAACAAATATATTATAAATAGGTGTTTGTAGGTTCTCCTAGCCTATCAACAGGCCTCTCCTATCCATTCACTAGCATCGTGTGTCCAGCCCAGAGTTCAGGACAGTTAAGCCTAAACTAGGTACAGGACATCATTTGGACTCCTGAAAGGTGATGTGACAGACACACTACTATGAAAAGACAACCCTAAAACTCGGAGCCAAGATGGCGGCATAGGTAAACACCTACACGGCTGCCTCGCACAACAATTTCGGAACTACAACTGAAGGACAGAACAGACATCATCCAGAACCACAGGAAAGCTGGCTGAGTGGGGGTTCTGCAGCTGGAGGGAAAGAGAGGGGTTCACAGACACCCAGAGGAACTGCAAAAAGCTGAGGTACGGAGACGCGC